>VDFB02103943.1:0-22079 GCA_007258455.2 Sequoia sempervirens | reverse complement strand
ACTCCCTACCACTCTCTTCTCTTTCTTTCTTTCTATCTCTCTCTGCCTCCATCCCTTATTCCCTCCCCCCTCTTTCTATATTTCCTCTCCATCTCTCTATCAACCCCTCTCTCTCTCTCTCATTTGGCTCTAACATTCTAAAAATGCATTTTCATTTGGCTAATGCTAAATTTGGTGCTCACCAAATAATTTTCTTTAGGAAATACAAACCCTTTGGATTGGATTTTCCTTGGGAATCTAACCCAAAGGGTTAGATGACCATTTCATTCCAAAGATGTGTTTTTTTTAAAAGGTAAAGAATTTTCACACATTTTTTGTTGTGCTCTCCATTAGGTTTGAACATGTTTCAATACAAATTTATAAATATTCCATAATTATGTTAAGCTCTCTCTTAGCTATCTGACCATATAATTTTGTTTCATGTTTTGATTATATTAACATTTTCATCTTTAATTTCTTTCGTTAGTTTGTCTATTTTTCTTCAAAAACCAACATGTGGTATTTCAGGTATAGTTTTCTACTTTTTTGGTTGTTTTTTAAGAACCAAGCTGATCTTTTTAATTACTTATGGAATTTTCCATTTCCAATAATTAGCAATCTAAAGGGATTGGCCAACGAATGAGTAAAAGCTACAAAACTTCTACTTCTACACTTTGGCCTTTGTGAAACCTCGGAGGGTGATCCCACAATGTACACTCAAGAATTTATATGGCTAATATTTAAATACATTGTAAACAACATATAATTCTCATAAAACCACTCAACAATGTAGTGTATCAAAAAGGTTGATGGTTCTTTTAGCAATTCCCTACACTTGGAGCATGAGAATAATGGAACTCATTATAAAATAACTATAGTGGTACTCAATCAAAAGTTTGTGAATAAAAGTTATTTTCTGATGAATCAACCTAGAAAATAAATTATGAATACTTTGCTTGAACCATTGCCTTATCCTAAACATGGAGTCAATATTAATGTATGCAACCTAATAATAGTTCTTACACATTGCAACATATAAACTTCAAAAAACATTGCATTACAATATTTCCACATAACATTCTTGACCACCACCTCTTAATTATATCCTAGCACATAATTCTTATGAGTTAACAATTTCACCCAAGCATTTGCATTAATCTCTTGAATTAAGAAGCAAGAATGAAACTGAACATCCATTTGAACTCAAATGGAGATGAACAAAACAATCCTTGATTATAGCATTCATAACTCATAGAACAAGTACAAAGGAGAGACAATGGCAATGAAATTGGCATTGCTCATATTGTATTTTCTATCTTTGTTATCAAAATTACATACGTAACAACAAACTCAGAACCTAAGACAAAAACTAAAAACATACTTGATATTATTTTTTATAATTTACATTGTTGATTTCAGTACAATGAACCCCTACTTTCTCGCCCTGAATTCCTTCTTATAGAAAGGAAAGAGAAAAACAAGCCTTGGGCCAGAAAGTACACATGTCATTGCCCTATTGGACTACTATAACATATATTCCATTTTTAGTTACTTTGCGTTCGCAGGTGGTGGGAAACATTTGTGAAATAAGAGTAGTCTTCATTCGTCATTGGAGATCTAGTCCCACCTTTCAAAAGGAATCTTCAAACAATTTCCTAAAAAATTGTGCCCACACACACAAAGTGAAAGAAAGAAAACATGAAAGAAATAGAAAGGAAAGGACAAAGAATATGTCCACATCTACAGATTTGTCACCAATTCAATTTGAATAAAATGCACTATATTTTCTATACTTTAGTAAAGGCCTAATCTATACCAAATCCAGGCTATGCAGTGCATTTTCACCTATCCATTATTCATCATGATTAAAAACTTCAAAATCAAAATTTCAAATCACCACCCTGCAATTTCATATCAATCCCCCAACTCTTCCAAGTATTTATCTCTCCCTGCCAGGAATTCCTCTTCAATAGGCCAATTGAAATTCATGACCTCATTTTCCTTTTCTCTATGAGGAAAATACTTGGTAAAAATTTGATTGACCTCCCTATGAAATTCTAACAAGACAATCTTTGCATGAGCCAAAATATCCATATTTCTTTTCAGTGTATCCATCTCATGTTTTTGACAAAATGAAACTGCCCGCTCTAAAATGGTTTTACTAGTTTCATCTCTCCACTCCTGCAGGGTTTTTATGCTACATTCATCCCTTATAATGGATGGGCGGATACCATGATACGATTTATGAAATGAATTTACCAATTCCCACATTTTGACTTCCAAAGGTTCAATGTTTCCCTTGTACCCTTCAATTTTACCTACAAAATTATGAGTGGGCTTAAAACTTTCAAAATGGTTAGCATCCTACTTAGCTCCAATTGAAATCAATCTTAGTTCCTTCATCCTAGGGAACCATTTTTGCATAAGTGGAATAGCTCTTTCCTTGTCATTGTCAAAATTGTTTATAGCAACCACCATGGATGAATAGTTATCATGAATGCTATTCAATATGTTATTCAACCCTCTATTTAGATGCTCCAATATTATAGTGACAATCTCCATATTGCTATTAAAAACCTCCGTATCATGATTGTCACATTTTTCTTTATACTCATTTAGCTACTTGAGCAACTCCTCCCTATTGATATATTTCTCATCCTATGGCATTTATGATGTACTAGGCTCTATTATTGAGATGGGCACACTTCCCATTTTGTATGACACAATTGTCCTTGAGGAACTTACTTCAGTGGTAAATTCAGGGCAGGGTACAACTTATTGTGAAGTGGTAGGGTAGTTAGCACCAGTCTGCTTATGCTTTCTCGGTTGCAAACTTTGTAACTTCTCCAATAATACTACTTTTGTTTGTAATTGCATATTGTGTTGTTCAAACTTTCCATATTCAACTAAAAAATTATTGTGGTCTATCCTGACCTTCTCCTTTTCCACAAATACAAATTCTACAGTGGCCCTTGTTGTTCAAGCTTGCAACCAATCTACTTATGCTTTCTCAATTGCAAAATTTGCAAATTATCCTCCAATAATGCTACTTTTGTTTGTAACTACATATTGTGTTGTTCAAGCTTTCCATATTCAACTAACAAATTATTGTGGTCTTTCCTGAGCTTCTCCTTTTCTATAGTTACAGATTTTGTAGTGGCCCTTGTGAATTGTGCAACATGTACCAACATATTTGTTGGGCCTCTAGATCTGATGTTTCTGAAACTCACTATATTATTAGGCCTCCACTATAGTTAGGTGTAGGCTCAATAATGTTATGCTTCCTTGTACTTGGGTCTAGAGACCAAATAGCTAATGCATCCCATTTTTCACTAAAGGTAGACCCTTGCAATGCAATCACAACCTCTTGTTTTGAATTGCAGAGAGGTCTCTCACATCTCTTTATGGTATCAAAGGCTATGGTAGAAGCCAAATCTCATTCTGGAAGTAATAAAATACCACTATTTCTCACCAACTCTCTACCCTCCTTTGTAGTCATCCTTTGGAACTTAGCCCTCATTTCATTCAAATCCTTTTCCTAGATGCTAGCATCAACAAATTTTGGATGAAGACTTCTTCATATGGCCAAGCTATTGACATATTCATCTCTCTTAGACGTGTATGAAAATTCCATAAAAGCTTGAGACTTTACAAATGAATCATCATCCAAAAACTTTATGCATGCTTCCACCTGAATATCGTCTTTACCATTAAGTCCAGTGAGGTCATATTTACTCAACCTCATACTTAATTGTTTGTGTTTCCATCATTGCTAGTGCAATGGGAATTCTATCTTGCATTTCTTGCTCTGATACCCAAATTTCATCATCAGATTTTTCATCAACATATTCCACCAAACCAATTACTCCAACCTTCTACCTCTTCAACGGTGGATCTTTTGGTGGTGATGCACTCAGTGGTGGAGCATTGATATCAACAATTTCAGGCTCTACTGGGCATGGAGGAGATGGTGGTGGTACTTGTGGCATAGGAGAAAGAATTATTTTCTCCTCTTGTTTGGAGGGAGAAACAACTAGATCAATTTTCTTTTCCTTACCTTTTTTCCTTATAAAGAACTTTATTTTTGGTTCCTCAAGAGCTTGAGATGTAGATTTATCTTCCATAATAGGGAATTCCCTCCCACCTTATTCTTCTTCAATGGTGACTTTCCTCTTATCTTGAATCACCCCTTCTCTTTCAAGGTGGCCTACTATTGTCTCAAAATTCTGTGATACATGTTCCACCTTTTGCATTACATTTTCAATCTCTGGAAGAATATTGAAGTCTTGAGTTTTTAATTATTTATCTTTCTCTATAGGCCTTATTGAAATAAATCCATATTTCTTTTCTTTTTTCTTGTTCCAAAAGGTCAAACACATTTCTTATCACATCTCCTATGAATTGGAACATGTGCCCAAATTTGTAACTCTTGTTCCTTTCCTTCAACCAGGCCATGAAACCTTTGGGGTCATACCTATTCCCCTCTACTACTCTTTGCATGTGGAAGACCTTGAGTATATCAAGTATCTTATTCCAATCTCCCTTTGTCATCAAAAAATTAGAAAAGCATACGTATGAAGGAAAAAATGTTCCTTTTCCTTGCTTCAATAAATGTTCATTTTCCACACTTCCCAATTGTCATATTACCTCAAGGAAACCAATTCTCTCTTGAACATATTTTGGTAGCAGGTGAGGTGAAATAGTGAAACCATACACTCCTAAAACAATGTAATAGAGATATGGGATAACATCTCCCCAACTATGATCAACTCCCAACTCAAGCCTTCTTTCCTTGGGTCTCAAGAAGTCATGTAGGGCTATGGGAATTCTAGGTATATTCACAAACAGGGTTCTCTTCAATTCTGAAGAATTTTTTTTTTGAAATGTTACATAATCATATGTCTTGTCATCCTTGTCCAAGACAGTAATCCAACACTAAACATGGAAATCCAAGTTACCCTCCTTCCTATCTAAAGTTTTATTCTACCCAAAGTAAGATGCACGCTTGAATAGAAATATATGCATTAGAAATGAGTACCAGCTAAACCTTACTCGATCTATACCTTTCATCAACATTATCAAGCCATCATGAATTATTTCTGCAAGAAACCCCACATAGTCATATATTGTGCAATATTGGGGGTGTTGAATATGGGCTGCCATAAGCATTCCTGTGATAGGATCATAACCAATAATCCGGTAGATGGAGTAATAGGTTTTTTGGAAGTAGGAAACAAAATAACTAATAGGGAAAGGATCCTTATCAAATTTCCCCAATGTAATCCTTTGGCCCCCAATTTTTGCTAAATATCTTGGTAGTATGTGGACTCTAAATGCAATCTTAGTCTTATCGTATTCCTCCTTAAGAGTGTTTTCATTGATTTTAGGTATTTCATTTCTCCACCTAGTGAGTTTGAAGATGAGAAAATTCATCCTTGGTAATTTTAACCATTTCCTTCCCATGATAAATTCTTACAGTCCTTGTAACTGGATCATAATTGGTGGCCATTACTTTAAGCAAGCCAACATCCATGTAGACATTGTCTACAATCAACTTTCCTAGGACACAATTCCATGGGTTACCCACTGGAATACCCATGTTTCTATTTTTGAACCAACCAAAGAACAATTCCCACCTAGTAAAAGGTAATGTCACATTTTTAATAGAATTCTTCTTGTCAATCAAACCCTCAAATACTTGCAGACCTCAGAGCAGTAGTAGACCCTTATATTTTTCATTGGTCGAGGGTGGAAACTAGTCAGTAAGGTCTGTACTCAAAAGCCTTTTGGGAGCAGAAGCTTCCCATTTAGATGAAGATGCTTTTAATTTTCCTTCAGAGCCATGATACAAAATTATTACAAAGCAGGGTTTCTGGTTTCTTGGAAAAAGACTTACAACTCAAATAAGGGTTTGACATGAATTATGATAATGTAGGACCAACAAATTCTCTCTTATGAATTTTCCAAATCTTAAAACCCTAATTGAATCAAAGGTTTGGGAAACCAGCATTTATTAATAATTCTTATGGGAAGGCACTAATTTACTTATTGGTTTTTTCATATGTTGATAACCCTAGCCTTGACATCAAACAAGCCTGAAAACTGTAGCATGAATGCCACATCAACACTCAACTCTCAATGATGTGAATGCAGAAGTATTGGTCACACATTTTACTCTGGCATTTTTTAACATGTTGAAAAGAATGATGCTAGTGTGGCATGATACTTGCTAATGTGGCCTCGAAATGAAAGTTATTCATAGTGGACCTACCAAGTTAGGGTCTTGTCCCCTAGACGTTGGAAAACAAAGTTATCAATTAGAAATCATGGTGTGAAATTTATATTGATCACTAGTGAACTGGTAGAATATGTATATTTTTTGTATGTTTATTTGTATATATGCATAGTCATATGTGTATCATATGTATGTGTAATGGCATACATACCTGTAAAGATTTATATGCTTACACATATATACAAACATATACATATCCAAACATACATGGTTACATACATGGATATCTATGTGAATACATATGTATGTACATCAATATACAAACATAGTTGGGCATATCAATGGCAAAAGAAAATATTATCAATATTAGATTGAAAATTTGAATGCAAAAGCAAGGAGCAGGAAAAGACACATGACCTATTATAGTATTAACATGTAAATAAGATGCTCATTATCACTTTGTCCATAACATAAGTGAATGATCGAAATCAAGTGTTGTTAGTATAGATCTCAACTACACATTTTTTGTCTTGAGGAGCTTGATTGATCATTTTTTAATATGTTTGGAATGTGAATATTGAGTAGAAAAAAATTTGGGCTAGATATATGATTCATCTTGTAAGTTTGAAAGAGAGAAGAAATGCAATTGAATGGTGAATGTCCCAAGGAGGAGAACCCAATGAACATGGTGTTTCCCATGGTGAGAGGGAGATGGATGTTCAAGAATAAGTAGAAAATTTGAACAAGTGACATAGTAGCCAAATTCACATCTCCTCAACCAATGTGACTATGGAGAAGAGATCTGATTTCCATCATATTTTTGGCCATTGGTATCTTTGTTGAAAAATATATCAAAAGAATATCATTTTAAAGAGTTAAAATGCCTCTTGTGAGATGCAACTTATGTGAATAAAGGGAGGAATCATGTTTATAATGATGTGAATAAAATAGTTTGCATGAAGAGAATATTGTTTGGCTTTAGATTTGGATGGATGACACCTAGATGTAGTGTATGTAACCGATTCATCACCACAATGAATTGCTCAAACTGTACCATAACTATCTTTCATATACATGAAGGTGTCCTTGAAGGATTTGAATATGAGTGCTAGAATGCTAGAAAAATATTTTTCAACAATGGAACTAGGTCACAACCATGGATGCAATGACAAAAAAAAATTATGTCAGTACTAAAGAGGGTGTCTAAACATAGTGCATAAGATAGATTAATATTAAATAATTAATAATGTAAGTGATTATGAAACAATCACTTTAGTTAGTAGAGATTAGTTATTATTTAGTTGTTAGGTGGTTTTGGCTAGTCAATAGGTTTTGAGAACCATTAAAGTAATTAAATTGAAATATTTGAAATCTAGAAATTTAGTAAAAATACTAAATTTGATAGAGAAAGATCAAATAAATAGAGTTTTAGGAAACCTTAATTTTTTAAAATTAAAAACAAAAATGGATTGGGGAAAGAACTAGAGAATTCAAGAGAAAGCCATCAAATTTCTTAGAATTAATACAAGGATTTGGTTGCTAGAAATTTGGAGTGAATTATAACTTGAGAAATGGTAAGAAGATTGGGCCAGCTTAGGGTTTTAAATTTGTTTTCACAAGTACCATTAATGTTCATCTACTAGCTTCAAGAAATTATGAGGGTTTGTAATTTTTGGTAAATCATATTTTGAAGAATCAATGCAACTTGCAACATGCCATTTGAAAAAGCTTTGGGGAATTCAAAAGGTTTACACTTTGTAAAATAAAACCTAATGAACTTTACAAAAAGTTAAAATATAAATCCACCCAAAGGTTTTCCCAACACTAGTGAATTTAACAAATTTATTTTAGGAAAATGAATTGTGATAAAATAAAATATAAAGAAAACACCCGACGGGCTTTACAAAAATGATAATCTATTGACAAAATTCTCAGGTCATTAAATTTTTTTGATTTTTTTTGACTTGTTGTGATGGGTCACAATAGTTAGTGATACTGGGGTTAATTGACTATAGGTTGAATGGATTATGTTTAAGTTCAACTAACATCAAGGATTAACCTATGGTTTAAGTTGACTTGAGTTAAACTAAATAGGGTGGAGTAAACCTTGGGTTGGATGGACTACTAAGCTTTAAGTTCACTTGCATTAAACTAGCTAGGGTGGAGTAAACCTAGAGCTGGTTGACTATGGGTTAGATGGACTAATGTTAGGTTGAATGATAGTTTAGTTTGGTTAGGACCTTGGGTTAGGTTGGACTAAAGTGGTGAATATGGGTGAGGATGGAGTATAGTTTATGGACCAATTTTGTTTCAAGGTTATGACTTTAGTTTTGAACCAAGTTTGTGACTACATATTTTGGCTTTGGATCAAAGTTGTGGTTGTTGACCAAGTTGTTTTTTATATGGAAAAAATAGGTTTTGAAGGGCCCCCGAAACCCTTGACCAAGTTGTTACTCATTATAAAAAGAAATGGAATTTTTTTTTCCTAAGGTTCAAGATGGACGAGCTTCTCTTTGGACTAGTTTGAAGTGGGGAGGGTTGATCTAAACATCAAATGAAATGTAATATACATGAATAATCCTAAGCTGGATAGATCTAGGTCTATCAATAATTATTGGCTCATAAACATACTATGTGTCCATAATTTTCTAAGCATAAATTTTTAGTCTTACACTATGTTTCGAGAACCATGTTGGGTTTTGATGAGGTTATCATAACTACTCCCATTCCAACATATTTGAGAAAATACTTGTGATTTTTTTCCTAATTTAATTTTTTTAAGTATTTTCAGCTTCCAATAGGATTCCCATAACAACTCCAAAGATCGCCTATACAAAGGAAAAACTAAAGAGAAGTTTGTCTTATGTTGGAACTTTCCAAAGGCTTTGAAACCTTTTTCAGTTCCTAAAAGGGTTTCAAAAACCTCCTTATCAATCGATTATGAAGGAATTTGTATGAGAAAGTTAATCCTTCAAAAAGAAGAATGAAAGGTGATGACTTCACAAGTTTTCATAACCTGTTAGCATAGGTTTTTATTTTCCTTATGATAGGGAATATTTATTTTTCCTACACACATTATTAAGCTTGCTTAGGTTATATTAGAATGGTTAGGTTGAGGACATGTGGCATAATCCATCACTCACGTGTCACTCACACCCACCTTTGGGTATTTGAGTCTAACATCTTCTTTTGGCTTTATGTGACACCTCCTTTTTGTCTTCACCTAAGGAGGTTATGCCACATTTTTTTTCATTTACCAAGTAGGTAAAAACTCCCACCTTTTATGCAAAGTAGGATTTAATGAACCTCTTGGATGTATTTTCCCTTATTTTTCTACATATTGAACACTCTCCTCTCACCTTCACTAGTTCAACAAGTTCGACTAGTTCAATGATCACTCAGTGAGAGTATTGAGAGTATTATGCAAATTCTCTTGCTTAGTCTCTATTTTTCTCTCATTTCAGATTTCTCTTCATTCTTCTATTTTTATCTCTGATCATATTTTGAGTGGATTTGTATGTGATCTATGTACAACATCAGATCTTGGTTCGGTTCTCGCTTCTTGCAGAAACTAACATGGTATCAAAGCCATGTTGTCTAGTGTAGCTCATTATTTTTTTAATTTTTGAGAGATTTTTTTTATTCATAAGAGAAAGTTTTATTGATTAAATTTAAAGCGTACATAAATGGCCAATGGCTAGCAAGAAAATTTGCACCAGATAGGTACAAACACATCTCCTTATTCTAAGTTGAAATATGGATGCCAAAATTGGTGTGATCACCTAGTTGCAATTTAATCTATTTTAATTCTGACTAGAGGGTTTTCTTTTTTACTCTGTACTTCCTACCAACCTTCCCCATCCACTTTCTATTTAATTTTGATGGTGTCCACAATTTCAGCCTATGGCATACTCCCTCCACCTAGATTTAAATTTTCCTGGTCTACTTGAAGATGTTGCTCCTGTGATAAACTCACTACTGAAGAGGATTTTGTGGTTTGTTATGTCTTATCTTTCCCTACCCCAACCTTTGGGGAGGGCCCAAACTTCTGAAAGGGTGCTAATTTCACCTCCTTCTCCTTTGATGGAGATTTGATTGAGTAGTGATGAGGTAAATCATTGTCCCGTGACCAAGACTACAGACACATATTTTTGATTGTTCTAGAGCATGAGTTGTCCATATGTCTAGTTTCAAAGCATACTTGCAATGGAAGGGTAAATCTTCATAATCTAGAATTTGCGTCTAGCTGTTATCTACAAAGTTGAATGTGATGTCACCAGGAAGACCTCTTGTGACATCCAAATCAACCAAGATGTGAGTAAGGGTTGTGTGGGTAAAATTCATTGTTTCTGAATCCACAACAAGGAGCCTTCCCAAAAAATTACCAATCACTTGGAAGAAATCCATAAACCAAAATTATAATGAGAGATTTGGAAGAAAAATATAGATAGGTTTCATCGAGAAGGAAATAGCACCAGGGTTAAAATTAGGAAACCACAGCTTGAGAAGAAGGAGGCTTTGCCCCCAACACCATTTTTCTTGCATAATTGTATCCCTATCCTGCATATACTCAAACACCACAATAAAAAATCCGCAAGCACAAGGGTAAATTTCTACATTACCTTTGACTATTGGTTGCCAAGCCATTGAGATCTTGCCATATAGATTTGGTAATTTTGGCCACATGCTATTGAACTAGCCAATCAAACCATTAGATGCAAAATATTGTTTGCTAGCATTGACCTCCTTTTTTAGCTTCTCCAAAAATACTAGAACAAAAGAAGAGTATGCTTTTTTTATGAGGGTATTTGGGAAATTTTTGGAGATTCTGAGCCCATTGGAGACTGATTTTCCTTTCAATGGTCAAGCATCCCATGTTGTAGATTTGAATTTTTTCCCTTGACTCAAGCCAACAAGCATATCCCTAAATGATTGACTATCCCCATGCTTGGAGCCTATCGATTCTTGAGACCCAACAGTAGGTTGGAAATGAGTTGAGTCACCTTCCAAAACATTTTCTAAGAATTGAGCATGCACAACCCTAGCTAAACTAGGGCACAAAATTGGCAGCAAAGAGGGGCCACCGTCGCCATCGAAGCTTGGAATTGGGTCCCTTGTGTGAGCATGTAGAGAATTGGAGATAACCTTCTTACTATCACATAGTCCACTACCTGTTTCATTTAGAGCCATAGAAGGATGAAGGCAACCTTTGCCTCTAGCAACCTACCCATTAATGCCCCCATGTACAAATGAAGGTGCAACAAAAAAAGCATCCTTATGCACCTATTTTCCCTCACTTCAACCCATGCCAAATCATGAAAACATGGCCCTAGAGACATCACCATGGCTATGTGAGGCCTTGTTCTCACTAGCAATTCCCACAACACTTGAAACCCTAGGAATGTAGGAGCTTGGCAACACCATCTCACAATTAAAATTATTAATTTTTTGAGATATTTGAGACTAAAAAAGAGCTAGTATTTTTCTTCAAAGACCAAGTATTATCTTCTCCTACACCTTTGTATGATCTAGAGTATCAAAATAATTTAAAGGAAAAATAAGCATATATTTAACCTGATTTACATATATTTGTTTATGTGAGATCTGGGTGATTTGCATCTTTTTGGTAATATTGGAGGATTTTTAGAATTTGCAAAGAGTCTAGAAGGTTTGAGAAAGTCAAAATTTACTTTTATTTCACCAAAATCAGAGATTAGAGGACATAGTAAAAAAACCAAACTTAAAAATTTAATTTTTTACTAGAGCTGTTTTCATTTTAGCTTCAAAAATCTGGCTTCCACTCAATGCTAACAAAACATTTTTTGGGTTTTTATTCTCAAGGTTTTAAAAAACTCTAATTATTTGTTAATTTTTGCATATAGTTGATAAATTTCATAGAAATCAAATCACAAGGAGGCATGAGTCGTTCATCATATGCAAATTTTACATTTTTCTTCAAAAGTGCATAACTTTTGCCTCAAGTATCAAACTTTCATAAACAAGTACTTGACAGAAATCTGAAAATGAGCACTTTCCATCTATGAAGGTTTTGATAAAAATATTTTTCTTGTCTATCAGATATTTTAGGTTGAATCTTTTGCATTTTTTTATCTTCAATAGGTTGAATATCTTTTGCCTCTATAATCTATTTTCCAAAAATGAAAAGGTGTTGGAAAGATATTGAAGAGTAAAATATAGCTATAAGTTTTTTTAGATTTTATTTTTTAAATTAATTTGTATAAAAAAAAAATGGCCATTAAAGGTCTTAAAAGATTTTTAATCGATAAAATCCTTGTAAAAGCACTAATCATAAAGTGCTAACATTGTAATATCTAGGAGGGGGTGTTTTTTGAGACTAGTGGAAAGGGGGGTGTCTTTGTGTGTTTCTTCTTGCATACTCTTACATTGTAACAACAATATAAAATGGATAAAATGATTCCTCTGCTCACACCATACAATTACTTTGAGTGGAAAAATGAAATGGAACTTCACTTAAGAAAGTTAAAATTGTATAGAATAACAATGGGTATTGATAAGGAACCTACAAATAATGATGAAGAAAAGCCTAAAGGGTTCAACAAATGTGATGAAGCTTTTGGGACCTTATGCTTGGTTGTATCTCCTAATCTATGCTTTCATATTATGTCTACAGAATCACCAAATGAAGTGTGGAATAATTTGAATACTCTTTTTGGTAAACAAGATTATTTGAGAGCACATTCATTGGAGAACGAGATCATAGGATTGAGCCCTTGCAAATTTGACACCATTCAAGAATTCTCTACTAATTTGAATGCCATTAGATTGTACTTGGAGAAATGTGGAATTAAAAAGGATGACTCATAGTTGATTTTAAGTATTCTTTCAAAACTTGGTCTAGATTACGCTGTGTTTGTTTCTACATTTCATGCCATGATTTTTTTGTTGATATCACAAAGGAGAAAGATAAATTGATTCAAATGGGCAGTATTAAAAATTCTAACTCTAAAGCCTTGACTACAAAACAAGGCATTAACAATAAAAATGAGAAACAAAAGAACGAAGGAGATAGAAAGAAATATTCATCTCAATCTCCATCTACTTTTAAAGTAGATTCTAAATTTTCTTCAAAAGAGGATTCATCTAAGAAGAAGAAGCCCACTTGTGCATATTGCAAGAGGAATGGACATGAAAATTCTTGTTATAAGAAGGATATTGATGAACTAAAACATATTCTTGAGAAGAACAAAATAAATTTTTCTTCTCGAATGGTTGATTCAACTTCTTCTAATTCCAAAAAATAAAAACAATTAGAATTTGATAAGGAAAAAGGCCATACTACTAGGGTGGGTAAATCAAAAGGTAAAGCTCTTTGAGCATCTATAGGTCTTGGATAATGGAGATAGCTCCTAGATTCGAGGGCTTCTCATCATATGGCTTCTACACAGTCTATGTTCTCTTCTTTTGAGCCTTGTGTTATGCCACCTATTTTGATGGGAAACAATACATACATGGATGTAATTGGTAAAGGTACTATTGATATTGGGGATTTCACCTGGTGGAACCCTCATAAATTATCCTATTCCAGAGATTTGATATTCTTCTTCCTTGGTGTTCTCTTGTTCTATCAATGGTTAGGGTTTAGGGTTTTATGTGAGGAGTGGTTTAATTTGATGATTGTCTCCTTTTTCTAAACCCTTGGTATTTTAGTCTATTTCTTTTTTGATCTCCCATGGTCAGTTCCTAGTCATGTTAAAACAACTTGAGCCATGGAAATCCATGAAGTTACTGGCCCTTCGTGCCTATGATAAAATTTTATTTTATAAGGTTGATTGATCAACCTTGTTTGGCCTTTGAATCCTTTTAATAAAATGTTTTTAAGTCTTTTGAGGCCTTTTCTTACATTGTCTAGGTAGTCCCCTTTTCAAAACAACTTGCGAGAACATGTAGAATTTTTTCACTCAATTTCCCGTTCATCGCTTTTTCCCATTTCTCATCGAGGATAAATTTGTGAATGCTTGACTTACATTAGTGATGTGCGATGAGCGGTGTTTCATTTGTATCACACATTATGGATAGGTTAAGGATCTTTATTTTTGCATTAGCGATGCATGATATGTTTCTTCTTTTTACTATCACTGAATTTCTTTATCGCTGATAGCCTGTGAGTTTTGTGTTGTGAATTGGCGATGCGTGATGACCCTTTTGGCCCTTTGAATTTTCTTCTATTTCTTATCAGATATTGGTTGTAGACTTTGAGTTCCAAAGTAGCAATGAGTGATGTGGTTCTATGTTCCAGTATTCTATCATTGATTTAAATTACTCTTGTGAGTGATGTTTCATGTGCCTTTGATTTTGAAGTAGGTACACGTGGCTTGATCTTGTTCCATCACTCCTTCTCTCCCATCACTGGTGTGATCTAGAGATTTGTGTGTGAATTAGTGATGTGTAATGGGAGATGACTATAATCAAAGGAGGGCCTTGATCTAGTGGCCGATATTCCATCATGCAAGTACTCACATCGCTAATAGAGCTTGAGGAAGAAGAAATATATTAGCAATGAGTGATGGCCTCCAAACAAGAGATGACTAAGGTAAATAAGATACGACATGGCTGCATCTTGAAGACATCATTTAAAGAAAAAGAGAAAGTAGCGAGATGAAAGGAGGGCCATTGATATGGTTTTAAAATGAGATTATCAACAACTAGATTTTAAACACGAACGACTGCATTTAAGATGTCACATTTGCACCTAAGCCAGAGGTTCCAAAAGCAACTGCACATCCCAAAGCTGAGAAGAGATCCTGTGATAGATTCATGGAAGGTACAGTTGAGGATGTGAAAGAGGGAGGATCATAGATTGGAAAGAGGCCCACAATGCAGGTCATTATAACAAGTAGGTTGATTGACATTGCTGGTGGAATTGAAGAACCATCTTAGCCACAAAGTAGATGGGAATTGTTTCTATATGCCTTTAACATAAGGCATGCTAGATGGTTTCCCAAACATTTGTGGAGTTTAAACCTTGGGAAGCTAGTTGTATCAAATGTATTTGCAGAAGTTGATATAATGGAGGCCCTAAGAAAACATTATGATCATTTGGACAGGAAGATAAAAAGTCATGATGGCAACCTAATCCTTGAAGTAACAAGGGATAAAATCATAGATGTGTTCAAGTTGAACCCTATTGTATTGGTATTAAGTGTGCGTAATCATATCATGAATATGAGAAAAATAGGTATGCTTTCAAGAATAGTTTGCTCGTCATGCACAACAAAATTAATAAGAGATTTGGTCCTGTAGAATTGGAACCCTTCGAGTGTGAAGAATTTTTTGATTATTTCAAGAACACTTTCTACTGTCTAAATCAAGTCTTGAGCTGCAATTTTGATGCAATAATAGCTCTGCAGACTTACTAGTTATGATAGTTGATATACAAAATTGGAACCTTAATAAGGGATTTGACTACACTGCTTATCTTGTAGAAGAAATGCATAAGAGGCTCATTGCTTTGAAGAAAGGGACAATCCCATTGCTCATCTATCATTACTCTTTGTTGATGCATATGCTTTTGTATGTTGGACAAGAGAAGAAAAAGAAGATGATAAAGTTGAGGCAGTTAGATAATGAGAACAATCCTTTGCCTATCCAAATGTGGACACATATTTGGGATCAAAATTGTCCCACTTCACAGTATTTTTTGTTTTGTAGTGTCATTAGATATGGTATCTTGGAATTTTTGGGTGTTCCACCAATTTAAAGATTGTCAAAGGTTATTAGGGATATTATGTGCCCTAAAGATGCAGAAGGGTCATTGGTGAATCATAATTGGTCTGATTGGTTCTTGCACTCAGAGTATACATTAATCAGGGCCTATGGAGCTAGGGTAGTAGCTCATTTCTTTCCTTTGCACGTTTTAGATAGATTGGCATTTATGGAGCTAATGTGGCAGCTTGATTTTATGGACCAGGAATTGTTCAAAACTCTTAGGAAGGGTTTCTTAATTGTGCCACACAGTGTTTTTGGCTACTTCAAGACTACTACTAAGGAGGCATATAAGAAGTTTAGAGTAATGGTAAATAACCTCATGATGCCTATTGATGTTGTTAGGAACTTTGACCCAAAGGGCTTTGTGAATGAGAAGAGAGAAGCAAAGATGTGTCTAGTTTTTCTCATGTTTTTATGTATTTTGATGATGTGCTTAGCAATCTGATGTGTGGTGGAGCAGTCAACCAAAGATGGAAGAATTGCACTACTATTTGTGTTATGGAGGAAGAGATCATAAAAATAAATTCTTTTTATGTAAGCTCATATGATGAAATTGAGAACCCATTAAAGAGCGCAGTGCAAAAAATAAGTGATTAGGTGAAGGTGGAAAGTTTAGAGTAAAATTCAAGGAATTTGTTGAAAGAGCACAACCTCTCCTAAAGAAACAACCTCAGGCTATGGATATCCCTAAGCAACTTGTTCAGATTTGAGGAGGAGGTGTTGAGGTAATTGGAGAGGAGAAAATGGTAGAACATATGCTTGATGATGAAGAGGTGGAGAGGAGATTCCCTTCTGCAAAAATCAATGATGTTATCTATGTAGAAACTCCTCAAGATAGAATTGTCAAATGGGAATATAATGAGAAGGGGAATGATGATCCTAGGATGAAGGCCTATGATGAGTTTAGTGCAGATGACACCTTTGTAGAAAAAAAATAGTTCAAAGTATTCATTACTCATTAGAGTAAGAGTATAAAAGAAATAATTGAGAAAGCTAAGGCTGTTGTGGACCCCTCTCAATAGGAAGAGGCAAAGAGAATAGAGGAATAGAAAATCATGGCTAAGATAGAAGCCATCACTCTTGATGAAGCCAATAAAATTGTTGTTGAGATTGGAGTTATGTTGCTTCCATGATGTACCATTACTTCATCCATTACACTTGTTGTTATCAAGAGAGAACCACATGTGTCTATATCTGAGGAACACTTTGATGACCAGTTGTTTGGATCTAGCTATAGTCCTAAATTGCACACCCTTGCAATTTGGTCCATGGTGACCAACACTAGAAAGCATGAGGTTGCTAGGCCTATAGAAGAGGTCATTGGTGCAATGGTGGTAAAGAGGGTTGCAGATATAACCCCTGTTTAGGTAGAAAATTTGACTCTGCATGCTACAATGCTTAGTGCTAATACTGCTCAAATCTCCCAACAAAATAATGATGTACAATTAAAAGATTACAACAAAGTTTTAGATGAATGCAATAAGCTAACAACCATAGCTCAGGCTACCCAATCTATAAGGGTAGTTTCTTGGCCATCCTCTTCTTCTAATTTTTCTATGCAAGATAGAGATACTCTGTCTCTAAGGTGAAACATAAAATTGTTGAAGAATAAACCATAGTCAAACCAAAGATGGATGGGTAGTGCAATGGTAGAGCACCCAACAAAATTTGGGTGACCCCAATTTTGACTCCTAGTTAGTCCATGAAAAATGTTTAACATGGTATTAGAGTTAGTTTAGTAGAGCCACACCTAGATTGGAGATGAACTGGTCACCAAGTGAGCCAGTAGCTTGAAATGATAGAGCACATTAGCAACAAATGGATGTTCCCATTTTTTTTCTTTTTTTTAGACTATAGGAATCGAGTAGCTCCCTTATAATGGATGGTCCTAGGTTTGACTCCTAGTTGGTCCAAGAATTTTTTAACATTTTTTTTATATTGTTTCACTTACCTTCATTTGCTTCAATTTGGAGAATGTTTTGCATATGCCCCATGTCATGTGGCGGTTGGTGATGAACATTTGATTCTATTTGACCTTGGCATACATCTATTTGATTCAATCAATTTTTGTTCCAATAATTTGCAGCAAAGGTTGATGTAGTGGACAACTCAAGGTTTCTAAAAGATGTGTGAATAATGTTCCTCAACCACTAACTAGTTACTCTATAGCTTTTTATTTTATTTGTTAAATTACTTGGACAAGGTTAGAGTTCCCAATTCCTCAATGACCACTATGTAGATGTTAACAATAAATTCACCATTCTTCACTTGCGCCTCACAATCCATGGCTCCCAAAAACATTACACTATAATCATATTGATTAAGGGCCAATTTTTGGCATCGTTACATCCTTGGAACAAATATATAGCCTAGTCTTGGGTCATGAATCTCTTATGGGCTTTAATGAATTTTATACAAGTTTCCCCCCTTCTCCAATAAGGGACTACACACCTATAATATTATTTTATGCATAAATAATGAGATTGTTGTATATTGATAATGGGAAAATAATTTCAACCTAAATTAATTATAGTTTTAAATTGGTTGAGAGTATTAAATTCAAAACTAAAGAAATGAAAATAAAAGGACAAGAGGACAAAGGAACAAAAATAACTATAGAATTTCATTCTTATTATTTCAAACATGTAATATATTAACATAATTTATCATATAATTTAATTATTAATATATAAAAAAATCAATAATATTGTATGTTTTAAATTCTTTTCACAATTAAAAATATAAAAAATAATTAGATAAAATAGAAAATCAAACAACATATATATGATAATAAAATAATAATTCTTTCTTCCACCTTTTAATTAATCTTTTTATATTTATTAATTCTTGATTTCTTCTAATCATTAGTTACTTTTTCTACTTAGATTTCTCATTCTTACAACATATATTAGTATTTTTTTAAGTTTTGTGATAATCTATTTTATTTTAATATAGTATGTTATCAATTGTAAATAGAATGATTTAAGACTATTTCTTCCCATAATCTATCTTAATTTTATTTTATTATAATTTTTAAATAATAATTTATCTAAAATATTAACAATTGCAAAAGGTATTTAATTTCCCATTCTCTCAACAATTATTAGTACATTATTTAAGACTATGTCTTACCATAGTCTAATTTCTTTTAATGTTATTAAATTCAAATAGGTTTATTTATAATTTATTATAATTTTAATACAAAAAAGGTATTCTACGTTATTTATTGTTTACTTCTTAACTTTATTTTTGTTATTCTTCTAGTTTATGTTTTTTAAATAAAAGATCTTATAATACTATTATAAGTTTGAAAAATCATATCATAATAATATGTACATTAATTAAATAATATATAAAATAGTCTATTATTTATACATAAAATAATGTTAATATATATTATTTTTATATTAATATTAATATAATATTAAAAAATGATTTATAAATTATTTAGTATAAAATAATCATTAAGGAAGAAATTGATATAGATTTGAAATGGAAAAAAGGTGAAAAAATATTACTTAACTAAAAAATAATAATGAGATAAAAATAAATAAATTAAATAATATAAAATGAGTTTGATTTATATATTATTTAATATAAAATCATCATTATAATAAATAAATAATAATGGAAGAAAAGGACAAGAGGTTGAGTTGAATAAATTGTGAAAAATTATATCATAAATTAATTAAAAAGTAAAAAGTAAAGAGATACAAATATTAAAAGCTAATTGAGCTAAATTACATTATAATAAAAGCAATCAAGGACACTAGGAGAAAAGAACAAAAACTGCTAAGGGAAAGAGCCCCATAGTGGGTAGGGATCCAATGGTGGGCATAGAATTAGGCCTAAGTGGTCCCCATAGTAGGTAGGCTTAATATCCAATAAACTTACACTTAATATCCAATTTCAAAAAAAATTATCCATAAAATACACAATTTGACAAATCATGTGATGCCACATTAGCACACCAATAATACATGACTTAGTGACCCACTATGGTCTTACCTTTTTTTGTGCCTTTTTGGATACCTTGACAAAAAGCATGCTGATGTGGCATCATATTTGATGATGTGGCCTTGAAACCAATTTTTATAAGAAGGGGACTTGCCAAATAATCTGCTGTTGAAAACTTGATGGTTTAGTTTTTTCTGGGTGTGGCCCATATGACTCCGAGGGTGTGCCTTTTTACCACCTATCCTTTTTTTGTGAATATGTACTTATATTAATTAGTCGATAGGCTATTTACGTGGGGAACCCCACTGACATTTCCAGCAGTCTGAGTCGGCGGGAACCCCCACGAATTCGTTTCACTTTCACCAGCGTATCATGAAACCATTTCAGAAATATTCTTCAACGTCTAAGAATTTATTTAATTGGATTCTCCCAGGTATAAAAAGTCAAGCACAAAGGCTGAAGTCTCGGTAAAAACAGGTTAACTTCAGAAATACTAATACCCAAACACTAAAAAAATGAAGATGGCGATTGGGGTTTTAGCCTATTCTCTCGAAGGAGGTAAGCAACTTCGAGCTTTCGAGAAACTAAACAAGGAAAGTATATATTGAAGTTTCATTTTTAGATTGTTGCACTCTTTAAATGATGCCATAAAATGTAGTTGGCAAAATGCCAAAAGCTTTCATGGAAAATGGAAGAAACGATGAAAGGGCAGAATGTGTTTTTGAAGTAGTACTACGTACTGACTTTTAGATTTGATAGCGGCTAAGGGTAGGCTTAAAAGTTTCTTAAGGGGTGGGGTAAAACAATACATTTTCTTTCTTTTTTTTCTATTATTAGTCGATAGGCTATTCTATGTGGGGAACCCCACCAGCATCTCCTTAGCCTTAAAAGTTTCTTAAGGGATGGGGTAAAACAATATATTTTTTTTTTTTTTTTTCTATATGATATTTGATGTGTACCCGCAGAGAGTACATTGCTAAAGATTTGACATGGAGGATTCAAATTTGGTAATGTCCTCTCAAATGAGTATTAAATATGCTTAAAAGTACATTAAATATGCTTCACAAGAGTAAAAAAAATCTGAAATAGAATACTTAGACATTAAATATGTAGGTGTATAATCACACATGCTTTGCTAAAGATGATCACACTGGAAATTGTTGTAGAAGATAAATTTTATAACCGATCTTCAATTAATTTATTTTTTCCAGTGCCTTTTGGGAATTTGAGATCAAGAAACTATAAAAACCCTCATATTTGATAAATATTTTCAGATTACTTTAAAATAATCCATAGCAAGCCAAAATTTTCACTTACAATGCAATCTTCGAAAAAAAATTATTTATGCTGTCCGTTTGGGAACTTGAGAATTATAATGTTTCTTTACCATTTCAATTTTTAAATAATTTTTTTTTTTAAATTATAAATTGAAATATTTTTTTATTTACTCATAAAATAAGATAATTAAAAATTAGGCTTCAGATTAAATTTACAATTATAATTATAATTATTTAGTTTTTAATTAAAGTATTTACTTTTTAATTATAGTAGGATTAGAGATACAATTAATTACAATATATTTAATTAATTTAAGTAAAATTTATTTTTTAAAAATATAGTTAGAATTATTTAAATATTTCATTTTAAGATTAATATATATAAAATATAATTCTAACTTATTACTTAATTAATTATTCTATTTAAAAAAAATTATATTTGAAAAAATAAAAAAATAATAATTTATATAATAAATAAAATAAAATGATTCTTTACATAAAATAAGATAATAAATTTTTAATAAAAATAAAATTTATATAATAAATAAAATGACTATTTAACTACAGGATAATTTATATATACTATAAAAATAATTAGCCAATAGACTATTACGTGGGGGGAATCTCATCGGGATCTCCTCCAGTGCCAAAAACTCCATCAGGATCTATTACATGGCATGTTGTGTACACTCCTATTTGTCTTTGTGATGTGAAAGGTAATGCAGGGAGCCTTGGAGACTTCACACGTGAGCATATCTTGGGCACAATAATCATTGAGGTGTATAACTTAAGTTCTATAGGAAGTGTTTTTTTGGAATGAATTGGAGAGGAGGGTAAAGAAGTAGAGAGGGAAGGATAGAGAAAGAGAGAGAGAGGAGGGAAAA
>VDFB02103942.1:0-10904 GCA_007258455.2 Sequoia sempervirens | reverse complement strand
CTGTTAGATGATGTGACCTATTTGACTCAAATTTATGGATTTATTTAAATCAAATAAGAGAGGAATATGACAAGAGCTTAATTAAATAAGGATTTTGATTTATTTAATTAAAAGAGATGGTGTTAGACTAAATCCAATAAAGTTTTAATTCTATTTAATTTAATAGATAGACTTTAGATATTTAATCAAATAAATTGATTATTTAATTAAATAGGGATAATTAGATCAAATGGATTGATTTAATTAACAAGAGAGAGTGACTTAATTAGAAAAAAATGATTTATTTAATTAAGGAATGAAAGTTGATGAATTTAATCAGATAAGGAGATTTTCTTGAATGGTTAGACCGAGGGATGATTTAGGAAGAAACGATGTTAGTAGTTGGGATCAGATGCATAATGTCAATCGGTATATTTTATGTGTCTAGAAAAGGTCAAAAGGGAAAAGGGTTAAGAAGTTACCTAAATCTACAACTAATGTTGAACAATAAAATTGGAGGAAGCTATATTGGATAGCCTTCCTAAAACTTGGTTCCACTTAACCAAGGGAAGCCTACAGTCTCATGAAACAAGTGCAATCTTCTAAGGTCTACAGATTTTCAACCATGCATTCACCATTAAACATGAACAATAGATGAACTTAAGTGCAACAATAAAAAAATGCTCAGACAAACTTTACACAACTATTTATCATCAATAGACAACAAAATGTATAAGCAAGGAAGATATCAACACCATAGCATTCTTCACCATTAAAGTGCAATATAAACTAACAACCAAAGCAACTTAAAACTAAAAAAAAAGCTAAAATTTGATATTGGGAGATTGAATCATGCACAAATGTGAACAACACAAGAATCTATCAAAATAATGCTATTCTCATTAAATTTCTGCAGCATTCCTTTACACAACAACTCAACTCTCCCTTTGAAAATGAGAGGAGACCTCTATTTATAGTTTTCCAAAAGAAAAATGAATGGAAAATATTGAATTTTATTGTGGTTCAGATTCATTTTACATTATGGTTTCACCTACCCCAAAATATATGGCAATATAAAATACACTGTCTTTTTTCCTGTTTTTTCATCTAGTGAGCTTGGCATTGTAGCAGTATTGTCCTATAGTGGCTGCCATCCTTTATGGCTACTTGAAAAATATTCGTCATCTATGATGGGCTTTCCAACCACCTTTTGAGTACCTGCATATTCTATGAACTTGCAAAACATGACTACAAGCTTCCTTTCTTTAGAGAGCTCGGATTTGAGGATCTAGAAGGAAATCCTCTTGGTTCTCTCAATGATCTCTTGTTGATTCTCTATATAATTTTAGGCAGCCTCCATCATTTTCTCTATTCAGATGAAGGCCCTTGCAATGAAATCCATAAATTATGGCGATAGGATGTCACCAACTCCTTGCTACAATTTTTGGTGGAACAAAGGCTTAACTTTATCTACATCTAATACTAAGGAGGGTACCTCAAAATCAGTCATTAGTTTCAGGTAGTCAGCACTATCCATCTGATGCTCAACAACCCACTAATGATTGACCTCAAGGTCATGCAAGACCTTATCCAGGACCTCCTTTCTATATTATAGGTTCATCAACTAGGTTTGTACCAGCCAGTGATCTTCTTTTGCGATTCCTAGTTCCTTCTCACAGATATCCTATGAAAGCTTGAGGATGCATTCTAATTGTAGACATCCAAATTTGGACAATTAATTTACCCAAATTTATCACTTTTCCTCTAAACATCCTATTATTTGCATTAATTAAGTAATATTACTATTATTTAATTAATATCCTTAATTTTGCCAAATCCCTAAGGTATTTAATTAATAATTAAATACCTTACTCTCCTTAATCCTCTTTTTATCAAATGAATTAAATAAATATTACATTTATTTAATTCCTCACATGTCATTTTCATCTAATCCTAATCCATCTCCTAATATCTTCATTAAGGATGTGCACATGCCTAATCCTTGATTAGGATGTGTCACATCCTCCAACTTTTGCAAGTTGACTTCTAATCCTCAATTATCCTCTAATTACTGATTAGTTAAGTTTAATTAGTACCTTGGTCAACTCTCCCCATCCCCCAAGGAATTTTTAATTCCTTTTTATTCATCCAAGGCTCCTCTCTTCCCCATGTGAATTTTTAATTCACTTTTATTCCTCCTAGAATACCCTTTTCTCATGCATCTTCTAGAATCTTTGACTTGTCACATCAAGTCACATGTGACAAATTCCTACCTTTTGGGAACCTTGTCTTATCCACTAGATTCTTCCAATCATTGTGAATTTTTAATTCACTTTTATTCTCCCAAAGCTTTCCCCTTCCCCATGTGATCATTGAAAGGTCACATCAAAGTACTTGGAAGGTACTTGTCCTTCCTCCACATCATGTACCTCCCTTCTACATCACCTACACATCATCTCACCCTTGGCCATCCCACATTCCACATGTCAAAATGTGAGGGCTTTTGAGTCCTCAACTCACCTTAGCCCTTCATCTTGACCTTGTTGGATAAATCTCAACTTTTGAATTCTCTAGAGAATTCAAGTTTATCTATAAATACCCCATCCTCCAAGGCATTTAGAAGACTTAGCCATTTTGCAACTAAATGCCACTATTTTGTGCATTCATCTAGCCATTAATTTCATCCATTTGCATCTACAGTGAAGCATATAGTTAAATCTTGCATGTAGCCATATCAAAAGCCATTAATGAGCATACAAATAAAATCAAAATGAAGGGCCAACCAAGGAGTTTCAGCTGCAAAAGGGAGGCATAACCATTTGCAATCATTTTACACTTTTCTCTTTGCATTTACAAATTTCTTAGGCTAATCTTGAGGTGTTTCTTTATGTTTTTCCATTGCATTTCATTTTATTAGAATAGGTTAGACATTTTGGTATCACATTTCTGGCACACCCGGTGGGACCCACAAGTGGGTTCCTCAATTTCACATTTGTTGTTGTTGAGTTTTTTGTAGGAATACATTGTAGAAGGGCGAGTACGCCCTTGATTTTCCATAGAAGGGCGACTGCACTCCTGATTTTTCGTAGAAGGGCAACTGCACCCTTGATTTACTGCAGAAAGGTGACTGCGCCCCCTTGACTAAAATTTATGTGCTATCAATTTTTCTACAGAAAGGGCGACTACGCCCCCTTGACTAAAATTTTTGTGCTAAAACTTTTTTTGCAAAAAGGGTGACTATGCCCCCTTGGCTAAAATTTCTGTGTTAACACTTTTTGCTGAAGGGTGACTACGCCCCCTTAGTTAAACTTTTCATGCTAACAATTTACTACAGAAGGGTGACTGTGCCCCTAATTTTCTGTAGAAGGGCGACTGTGCCCCTGTTTTATCATAGAAGGGCGACTACACCCCTAATTTTTCTGTAGAAGGGTGACTACGCCCCCTTAGTTAAACTTTTCATGCTAACAATTTACTGCAGAAGGGCGACTGTGCTCCTAATTTTTTGCAGAAGGGCAACTATGCCCCTGTTTTATCGTAGAAGGGCGATTGCGCCCCTGATTTTCTGTAAAAGGGTAAGTGTGCCCCTAATTTTTTGCAAAAGGGCGACTACACCCCCTAATTTACTACAGAAGGGTGAATGCGCCCTCTTGTCACCGCAAAGCAACACATTTTTGAAGGTAAAATAGTCATTTTAGCTTTGATTTTTTATGTTTTCAGGTACTAACACCCTAACATTGTTTCTTGCAAGGATATTAGTGTTTTTGGTAACTTTTTGCAACATATTCTTGTGAAAGTGATGAAGAAAGTGGGATAAGACAATTAACATTTGCTTGAGGGGCTATCCATTTGCTAATTTTTTTAAAGCTATCCTTGCTCTTTTCGTTAATATGAGAATATAGTTTAATTAGGGGAAGTAATATTCATTGCTTGTTTGTTTATCCTTTTGTGTTGCCCAAAGGGAGCATTAATTTGTTTTCACTTTTCCGTTGCACTTCATGTGAGCCTGGGGAGTAGTTGAAGATGGTTAGTACTTTCTTTATAGTGGGACCTGATTGGGGATTTCATCACCCCAAGGGACGATTCCAACCATGCGTACCGATGGGGTATACAAAGGGGGAGAGCGAAAGTTGTACCCCAATCCAGCCGCGTCATAATTGGCAGAGTGTCGAAACTAGGGTGATACCTAGATAGATGTGAAGAGTTGGTCTGAGCCCTTCAGTATCTCGCTAGGGTTCCCAACTCACACTTGTGACGAGCTAGTGTTCACAGTTGTGCCTCACGTACCGAGAGTATATCGAGGACTCCCTAGACACCTTGTGTATCCTAGATTAAGACCTCTTTGGCCATACCCTTAACACTAATCATAGGATTGTATTTTCTTGAGAGTGTTTTCTTGTGAGAAACCAGTAAACTTTTGACAAATTGGCCTTATTATTGTCATTTTAAAGTCCTCACCATAGTCATCTTCATCAAACCAAGTCCCTAATTTTCCGCAGAAGGGCGACTGCACCCCTAATTTTCTGCAGAAGGGTGACTGTGCCCCTAATTTTTTGCAGAAGGGCAACTGAACCCCTAGTTTACTGCAGAAGGGTGACTGTGCCCACTGATTTATTGTAGAGGGGCAAATTTTCCCTCATGAACACCCAAAATTACCCCGTTTGGATCCGTTTAGCCTCTAAATCATTGTCTAATCATTCAAAACCTTTGTATCATCATTCCAAGGCTCCATTTTGTCATTCTAAACCTCCGAAAACCTCCGTTTAATCATTTTAAAGCTGTATTTTATCATTCCAAACCTTCGTTTAGCCATTCCAACATCTATTTGACCAAGTAGTGGGTATGTGCAGGATCATCATGGAAAACATAGGCCCTTAAATGGCAAAAAAATTTGAAAAATCAGAGTTAGGCAACTTGACATAAAAATTTGAATAAGTTATCTATATTATTTTAAAAATATGTAAGAATAGAATCTATATCAAATTGAATGTAGTTTCGAATCTACTAGGTTTGTTTAAAAAAAAAATCTATTTGGTGAAAATTTGAAATTTCAATGCAAGGTACTTAAATTTCGTGAGAAAAAATAAGTAGGTGTTTCTTTGACCACGCTTAACCACAATAAAATGATAATATTTTTATAATATTTTAAATATAAGTAG
This sequence comes from Sequoia sempervirens, assembly GCA_007258455.2. Classification (NCBI taxonomy): domain Eukaryota; kingdom Viridiplantae; phylum Streptophyta; class Pinopsida; order Cupressales; family Cupressaceae; genus Sequoia; species Sequoia sempervirens. Next base: position 5,769 of record VDFB02103942.1, on the reverse strand, counting down.
AGGACTCATGCCCCAATGTGATGCATATTTTTTTGTAATTTTTTCCAAGTAAATAATTAATTATGAATTTTTTATTACAACTTTTAAAAAATATAAAAACTCATATGTTCCAACACCTTAACTTGGTCAAAACTTCATGAAATTCATTTTTTCTTTTTTAATCCTATAGTATACAAAGCATAGAATGTGACACATGTTTGATTCAAAAAATGTGATATCGTTTGAAAGCTATAGATGTTTTTAATCAGCCTATCAATTAGACTTTAGTCGTAATTTGAATAGAAAATGAATAATAATTACTTATTCAATTCAAAGTAAAGCATAATTTATATCGGAAAGCTGAGAATCTCCTTTTTAAAACCCTTTTTTTTCATCAATTTTGGGTAAAAAATAGTCGTCAGCCACATACCCATCATGATCCTGCACATACCCTAGTCTTTCATCCTTTTCAAATCTTCTGCCCACTCATTTTGAATAATCTTTCATCCATTCCAAGCATCCATCTCCTCATTCTAAGAATTGTTTATCCTTTCCAATCAATTGTTTACTCATTTCGAACTTTCAATCATTTATCCATTCTAAGCAATCATTAGTTTTGAGTGCTTGATCATTCATCCATTCCAATCATCTTCCCAAATCTGATCATCTATTTCCTTAATCCGATTATCCAACAACCCATTCCAATTTCCCGTCTCTTCATTTTAACAGCCCATTTACCCACTTAAAAAGTCCACCCCACAATGGGGCGAATTTGCGCCTTTGTGAGGGCATAGTCACCCCAGGAGGGGGCACAATCACCCCAGGAGGGCACAGTCACCCCAGGAGGGGGCACAATCACCCAAGTAGGGCACAGTCACCCCAGGAGGGGGTACAGTCACCCTAGAAGGGCACAGTTTCCCCAAAAGGGGGCATAGTCACCCTAGAAGGGCACAGTCGCCCCAATAGTGGGCACAGTCGCCCCTCTATGAGGGATTCAAAAAACAAGCATATCTAATTCCCAAATCTGATTGGTGCAACCAATCCTATCATATCTTTCAATCCAATCCAAATTCTAGCAATTAGAACATCATTAGAGTCCATATCTAGAATCAAATCATCCATGCCAATCACCTAGACTTCATTTTGAGAATTCTAATTTTTGTGTCAAAACTTCTGGAGGCCATAACTTTTGACTTGGGTTTCCATTTGAGTTGAAATTTTACGGGTGGTTGCGTTATGAGATGACATGTGGATTGACGACTAACTAGAAGTCTCTTGAACCCCATTTTTCCACATTTTCGGGGCCTCAAACTTCCATCTTAACCCTCAAAATTGTAATTTAGTGTCTTTTTTTAGTTCTCTGACAAATCATTTTTGTTAATAACTTGAAATGCATGTCTCGAATTTGGGATGTTAGTTGGAAATTCATCCTATCTTAGTTTTGGGTATTATTTTTGGGAAAAAATTGAATTCTCAAAAGTATGTCTATGAAGTTTCCTAAACTGGCAAAATTTGACAATTTTTGAAAATTGCCAAATCTAGAAAAATCTAATTGTCAACACCTTACGCTCTTTAAACTCCAAAACTTAGTGTAGAATGAATCCCATCACATCCTCCAATCATTCTAAGTTTCAACCCGATCCTAATCTAAGCTTTAATCTAATCCTAATATGAGCTTAACCAAAACCCTAATTTGAGGTTTAGTCATTTCAACCTTTCATTCATCCATTCTGAATAGTTGTTCTCCCTTTTCAATCATCTGTTTCCCCATTCTGAGTAAACACTCATATATTTCGAACCTTCATCTATCATCTCAAACTCTGGTTTAGCAATTTCGATCATCCGTTTACTCGTTCCGAGTAAACATTCATCCGTTTCACACCTCCTTTCATCATTCTGAACTATCGTTCTATCATTCTGATCATCTGTTTACTCGTTTCGAGTAAATGTTCATCCATTTCATGCCTTCTTTCATCATTTCAATCCACGTTTATCGCCGCATCATCTATTTATTTTAATCCGAAGTTAACCATTTCACCTCTTCACCGCTTGAAACTGGCCGCCTCTAATATTTTGACTGTTCGCGCACTATTTCCTTTGTAAACACTCATCCATTTCAAACCTCTTTATCTTATCCATTCTCAACTTCGCTTATCATTTTGACTGGCTTTGTTTACTCGGCTTCGCAACATCTTCATCCATTTCTTACACCTCTATTTATCATCCGAACTTTGTTTATCTAATTACCTGCGACGACCGGCGGAACACCTATCCATTTCAAACTTTACTTTACCGTCTCCAACCTTATCTGGCTTGCCTACCATTCGCTTACTTCTGCTCCAACATTCATCCATTTCAAACCTTCATCATTTCTAAACTTTATTCATCTTCATCATCCACGTTTCGTAAACATCTATCCATTGTAATACCTTCATCATTTCAACTTCTCTGCTTCTATCGACCATTCAAGTATTTCGCTCGAGAAATATCTATCCATTTCACTCTTTCATCATTTGAATCTTTACGCATTATCCAGGATGGAGAGAAATATTTATCGATGAGACTTCGACGTTTCTTAACGAGTGAAGAGCCTTCGATTATCTGGATGATTTCTGAAATATCGACCCATTTTAACATTCATTGAACTTGCTTTATCTGACGACGATATTTATCTGCGGAATACTTATCTTTACATTTTATCGCATTCTTAATCTTTGTTTATTCGATTATCCGCGATTGAGGAATATTATCTATTTAACCTTTTATTTAATTTTACTTTTCACATTTCGACCCTTTGTTCTATTGTTCTGATCATTTGTTTACTTGTTCTGAGTAAATGTTCATCCATTTCGAACCTCCTTTCACCATTCTGAACCCTTGTTTAGCCATTCTAATCATCCATTTACTCGTTCTGAGTAAACTTTCATCCATTTCAAATGTCCTTTAATCATTTCAAACTCTCATTCAACAATTTTGATTAGTCATTTACTCGTTCTAAGTAATATTTCATCTATTCCAAACCTTCATCTTCTCATTCCGAGTAGTCATTCATTTGTTTCAATCAATCGTTTACTAATTTTGAGTATTCATTCATCCATTTTTATCATCCATTCCTCCAATCAAATCATCATCCAGATCCCCTAAACTTCGTCTTGGGTTATTATCCAAATTGACCTAAGTGTCTGATCGTCATCATCAACATCCGCTTAGGATTGTCATCCATCATAAGCCAATCATCATTGTTGGCCCAATCAATCCATTTTCAATCTCAAAGTGGATTTGGTGCCACAATCATACATTTATCCTTTAATGCGATCAATCAACATCCTAAGTCACCTAGGATAATCTTTGAACGGGGTTTACAATCCCTCTCGTCATCCTATCTAATCCATCATTCAATCTTATCCAATCCAATTGCATCCCTATCTAATCACCTTTGACCCAATCAATCTACTTCCATCTCGAAGCAGATTCGATGTCGTAATCATCCGTTGATAATCATATCCAATTGTCAGAATCAATCCCATCGCATCATCGTATCATCCTAATCTGAGCTTGACCTAAATCCTGATTTGAGCTTTAGTCCATTCCCATCCAAAATCTTTCATCCATCCTCTTTATCCTTTCATCATCATGAATTCTTATCCTCCATCAATATTGGTCAAGGGAAACCCTAACTACGTCGACGACGATAATGAAAGTCTTGTCGATCAAGAAGAATGTGACATAGATCCCCTTGACACTATCATTGCTAGTAAGATTTCTCCATCCACTTTCCAAAATCCAATCACCCCTTTGAGTTATCCTATTATGTCTTCATCCATGCCTAGTCATGTTGCTTATGCTACCTTTGACAAGGGATATCCATCATATCCTTCATATACATCATCGTCTTATCCTAGTCTGCCATCACAATACTCCTATCCTAATCCCTCGCCCACATCCTCCTATCTCAATCCTTCATCTACATATACCCACTACCCTAATCTTACATACCAATCTGATCACCTTAATCCTACATTCACACCTTCCTATCCTAATTCGACATCCACATTTCCCTATCTCAATCCACCATCTCAATCTTCCCATCCGAATTCACCATCCCAATACCCTTATTAAAATACACCACCTGAATCCTCATGTCCTAATTCACCATTCCAATGCCCCTATCTTAACCATTCATCTAATCTTAATCCCCCATCTATTCCTAGTCTTGCATCCAATCCCATTCCCCCATCTAATCCTAGTCCACCAAAGCCTAGCCCTAATCCCCTACCAATCCATAATCCTTCATCTATTCCTATCACACCATCTCAGCCTATAATATATAAGTTTCTCACTCCAAAAGTTCTCCAAGGACTCATGATAAAGGAGACATCTCCCACTCCACACCTTGAAATCATGGAATCATGCCATCCCAACCCATCATCCATGGTCATTGGTGATGAGACCCTTCTCCACCAAATGCCTATCATTGATGGTACCACCCCTAGCACCACTCAAACCATCAAAACCATCACATCATCTGAATCCACTGTCACCTCCTCTAAATCCACTAAGTCCCCATCTCCTACCATCACATCCTCTGAATCCACTAAGCTCCCATCTCCTACCATCACATCCTTTGAATCCACTAAGTCCCCATCCCTTACCATCACATCTACTGAATACATTGAACACCCACCTCCTACTCCAAGAGTCATTGAGCCCATCGACGACGCCCAAATCTATTCCCATGAATGTTTTGAATCCTCTATCCCTCCATCTTCTCCACTTAAAGAGTCCCACCAAGACTCCATTATCATGCCTCTTGCACATGATGAGTCATGCCAAGAGCCTAATCCAAAGCATGCCAACATATCTCCTTCAGATCAAGGTCCTACCATCCCATCTATTCCTCCTCAAGATCATAGTCCCCCATCCATTCCATCCCATGATCCCCTTGTCATTCAATATTCCACTGCTCCATATCCATCTCCATCACATGAGCCCACTACTACAAATCTAGATCCTATCATATCCCCTAATCTCTCTCCTAATACCACCCATCCAAACATTGCTATCCCATCATCGCCTAAAACTGCTATACCCACACCACTTGCATATCCTCTTGGTACTTTCACATTCTTCCATGGTGGCCTCCTCGCAAAATAAAAAAATAGTGTATATAGCACCCATCATCCCCCACCTAATAATGGACTCGCATCATGTTTTCAAAATAACACAAATCCTATCATGGATCGCATGCTCAAGAAAATGAACTATCAAGGAAAAGGTCTAGGCCTTCATGAGCAAGGTATTTTGGAGCCCATCCAAGTCAAAGAACAAGTCTGCATGCAAGGTCTTGGACCTATTTCCCAAGACTCACAATATAAAGATGTTGGTACAACCTCTAGACGTCCTCAACGAGCCTTTTCCACAAGAAATGTCGGCTCTTCCCATCGCTCCACCAAATCATATGTTGCCATCCCTCCTCCTCTATTGTATCACCTCAAAACAACCATCCATATTCCTCCTTCATCTGCTCATCCATTTTGGGTCCTTACATCCCTCCATCCACCATCTCCCATCCTTCATTTACTCCATCCATCTTGGGTTCTTATGTCCCTCCACCCACTTTGTCTGCTTTGGGTCTGTATATCCCAATATCACCTCCTCCATCTCATCCTTTCATCCATCCAGCACCTATTAATGTCATCCATCATAAACATTTCTCTCAAAGTTCCCCTAATCAGGATCAACAAAGGAACATACCTACACATTCTCCATCCACACGTAATCCTCATAAAT
>VDFB02103941.1:0-15647 GCA_007258455.2 Sequoia sempervirens | reverse complement strand
AAAATGCTTTCTAATATTCCCTTGAAGACTCTTGAATGGTCTTTTGAATGCTCAAATGCTCTTGTGAACTATCTTGAATGCTAGGTGAGATTATGAGTGAAAGAACCTTGTATTTATACTTGATTATGCAAGAATTCTCTAAATTACAATACTACAAGCTGACATCAGATCTAGGAGAATAAAATTCTTCCTGAAATTTGAATTAAATTTGAATTTGGGCCACACAGGACTCATTCACCCAATGTGGCGAATGAGTCCCATTAGACATAATGTATGGGACCAAAAATTAAAAGTGCTTAGAAAGGTGTGAAAACCGGTTCGGGGCCAAAAGTTCCAGGTGGGGCCCATTCACCCAAGGTGGCGAATGAGTCCTAGATCCCTAAATCTAGGCCACACAAGCCAAAAACACCTGAATTATGATTGGATATTGATTGGTGTCGGGATTATCCTCAAAAAGATGTAATAAATGAGGCTTGTGGATGTAAAATGGGGCCAATTAAAGCATAAGAAAACCCAATTATTAATGAAAAGACTAGAAAAGTGTGAAAGTGTGTTACAACACTTTACAACACTTCAAATAAGGCAATATTAAAGTTGATTTTGATTTAAAATAGGTTTATTATGTTTAATTATTTAATAAAAACCCTAGAAAAGTGTGAAAGTGTGTTACAACACTTTAGCAAGGTACCATTAAAATCCATTAGTTCACAAGGGCCCAAGACCTAATGCTAATGCATCATCCACATTACAACATGAAATCAAGGCAACAAGCCAAAATCCACAAGGAGGGCCCAAACAAGTGTGAAAATGTAAAGGGATCCATTTTTCTACACTATATTGATAAAATAAGCTAGAAGTGGAAAGCAATAATTATTTTTCATATAGATGGGATGATATGTGTAATCATTACAATCTTGAGAGAGATATAGATCAATCTTTGACATGGTGTGTGATAGGAGGGCCAACTTCATTAATGATAGAGTTTCTCACGTGCTCTGGGATCAAATGTAATTCATCCTAAAGCAATATTTTTAATAAGTTAATTTTTAATGTGTGCTAAAACATTGGGAAGAGTGGTAAAGAAAAGAGTAAGTATTGAAGATGATCCAATTAATCAATGTTAGGATTGTATTGCTACACTCCTAAGGTCTAACAAGAAATTAAATAATGAAGTCAAGTCCTTAACTAAAAAATAATGGCTTTATAATACAAGGGTATTGCCTCATGCTAGAGATGTTTTGAAATTAAGAGTGAGGTAAAAAAAAATTGATCCTCATCCAAAACATTTATTAGATGACTCAAACATAATTAGATAATTTTTTCAAGATGATTCAATTTTAGAAATTTTTATCATAATTCAAAGATCACTTAAGAAATATAAAATTTGGTATATAAAAATTAATAAACAATGAATCTCTTGTTGTTGCAAATCTCATGTGAAATTCCATTATTATTATGATATTCTTTGGTATGTACTTTACATGCTAACCCAATTATGCAAGACTATAGTATTAATATGTCACCTTAAATAATTAAGGATTTTATAACAAGATTACTTTATGAAATACCAAATTCAAGAAAATATTATGTAAAAATATGTGAAACACTCTCAAAATGCTCAATGAATTGGTGAACAATTTCACATATGTAAAAATACATTTCCAATTGGAACTATACTTCTAGTGGTTGAATTTGTAAAAAAATGTATTTTTGCTCCACAAGAAGAGATTTAATCTCAATATTATAGTTTAGTACAAGAAAAGTGACCATTTTTTCATATTGTATACATGAATGCATATGATAGTACATAAGATGATTTTTTTGGAGTACCATTTCTACTTGATTGATAATTGGTTACATTCATTAGAGTTTGTGTTGTATCATTTCAAAGTAATTTATGAAAATTTAAAAGAAATAAATGCAAATGGCATAACATTATATATGGTTAGGAAGTTCTATATGAAAAGTAAAAAATGTTCAAATTTTTTATTGGCTAGGTAGGGCCTATAAAGAAAATAATATTTAATTGATGTAAAGTTTCTTTAAAATTGGGTGTAAAGTTTCTTTAAATTTGGGCATGGTAAAGGAGAACATGATGGAGCTAGAGCATGTGTGAAACTAACTCTTGTTGGGAAGTAACAATATTTTTGGATTAAAGATGCATGTATAATATGGATTGGTGCAATATAAATTGTCTACAAGATCAAGTGAAAAAATATTATTCCTTGATATTATTGTGAGATAATTAATGGATCAAAAAAAATATGTAGGAGAATCTCTATCCAAAAGCAATTCTACATCAACCAAAAATATTTCAGGTTTGATTTTAGTCTTGGTTCAATTTTGGGTTGTGTTTTACTTGGTTTTTTCTAGTATTCTTTTGGGGAAGTTTTAGTATCAATGAAGTTAAGTGAGGACTTCATCTTGTATAAGGCTCAAATGGGTATCTCCATATTCAATTTAGTGATAATTGGGGAAAAATGGGCTAAGGTATGGAAAATTAAAGGTTTAGCTTGTATTAGGAACAACTAGTTTTGAGAACCCCAGGAACCATTAACGAGTTCCACTTCCTACTTTGAGCTTCAACATGTTCTAGTTTCTACTAAAAGCTTTGATGAAGGAAACTTATTCCTATTCATATTAGAAATTTGGATCAACATGAAGTAAGAGGAGTTATTATGGAGTTCCTAATACCTTGGGAACCTCCAACATAGTGGTGAGCTAGATTGGTTCCCATCCAAATGGGAACCCCTAGCAAGACAAAGTGAAGACATACTATTTTATTTTATTTTTATTTTTCTCATCTTTTGAATATTTTTTTTACATTGGTTGGGAATACTCAATAAACTAAGTATAGAAGAATTTAAGATGGGTGATATTCATAGACTCATCTAATATTTTTCCAACTAGAGGGGCCAACTGGTATGCACCTGAGCCATATTTGTGGACAATAATGTAAGGACCTTGCCAATTAGTCTCAAATTTTCATTTCACATCACAATCTTTGGGGATTTTTCTATTTTTTTAATTTTAGAACCAAATCACCAATTTCTAATTCTTGATGTTTGATCTTCTTATTTTAGCTTCTACGAATACAATTCTAGCAAGCTTGCAGGTGATTCAATACACGGAGGCTTCACTCATCAAGGATTTCTAACTCTTGTAATCATCCAAGCTTGAAATATTCATCATCAATAAGGTTATGCAAGGATATGTGCAGTGATGGTAATTCATCCTCAATTGGAAATATTGCTTCAAATCCAAAAACTAGGGAGTATGAAGTGAAACTAGTGGGGTATAGATATTAGTGTGATAAGCCCATCAAGCAAGATGGAAATGGATATTCCAATCACAACCAACTTCATTAACAATTTTCTTTAGTATTTTTAGAAAGGTATTATTATTTCCCTCAACTACCATTACTTGTGGGTATTATGATGTGGACCAATGATGTTGGATATGGAAATTTTCATAGAGTGCAAACAACTTGGTTTTTGAAAGATTTTCCGTTATCTATGATGTCTCTAGGAATTCCATAGGAAAAAATTATGTGAAGTATGATTTTAGCTATGTGTTTTCTGGTTGTATATGTAAGGGGGATGGCTTTAACCCATTTAGTAAAATATTCAATAGCTCTAATAATGAATTTATGGTCATTGAAAGAGGAAGGAAAAATATTACCAATGAGAACAAGACCCCATTGAGAGAAAGGATGAGTAGTTATAGGCTATAAAGCTTGTGAAGGCACATACATAAAATCTCCATGTTTTTGACATGATAGAGATGATTTGACATACTGGCATAAACCATGTTCCATATTGGGCCAGTAATAACTTGTTCATAGAAGATTCTTAGCTAAGATCATACCACTAGTATGGGAAATGTAGATACCATCATGAACCTATTTAAGTGCAAGATTGGCCTTTGATATGTTTAGACATCGTAGTAAGGAACCATCAAAGCCTCTTTGATATGATGTATCATCAAGGGTAGTGAAACAAGAGGTACATTGGATAAATTATTTATTTTGGGAATGCGAGAGGTTTTGTGGCAAGGTTTGATCATGAAGGTAAGTATAAATATCATGACACCAAGGTTGATCAGGACCAACAAGTTCACCTACAGTCTCAAACGCAAGGGCATCATATATAGGAATGAGGAGATGCTCAACTATAAACTCACAATGCTACCTATTTTTATGCATGTCTAGGAGAGATTCAATAGTTTCTATAGCATATGTTGCTCTATCATTAGATGAGAAAATTGTTCAGTTTGGATGTCTATAAAATATTATTTAAAACTATCAACCATGCACTTGCAAGGGAGCAACTTTTCATCTTTTGTTTGATACTCATCCCTAAATTGTTTGTTAATCAACTATGAATCCCCATATACAAGAATGCGTTTAATTTTCCATTGAATAACTATTTTAAGTCCTACAAGGAGGGCCTCATATTTAGTGATATTATTTATACATGGGAAGCTTAATCTGAACACTTTTTCTATAAAATGTGCTTGTGGTTAAAAAATTAAAATTCCAGCACCTACTCCATGATTAGTGTAAGAACCATCAAAATACAAATTCCATGTAGAAGGATCCTTGACTATGAGTATAGCTACATCAAGAAAATCAACAACCAATGGATGATCATCTTTAAGGGGTGCTTCAACTAGTTGATCTATAAAAAAATGTCCCTTTACAATAACTTGTCCCTTAATAGCTTTTCTATTTACATATTAAATATTGAATTAACTTAAGATCATGACCCACTTCGCCATTCATCCTATAAGAGTGGCTTTAGATAGTAGATATTTGAGTGGGTCAATCTTAGATATGAAAAATATTTTATGAGTGAGCATGTAATGTCTTAGTTTTTGGGAACAAAAGATAACTACTAAAAATGCTCATTCCATTTTTTTATACTGAAGCTCATAACCAACTTGTAAAGTCACAAAATTGTACCTAAGGGAAATTCCACATTTTTGCACTTTTTCCTAACATTTATGACACCTTAGAGAACTAATGACAAAAAATCCCATGGGTCAAAATTTTGCAATTCTGACCACATGTGGACCACTGGAAAAGCAACAAAAGCCTAATGACACATTTCTCAAAAATCTAGGCCTTGGAAACCTACGCAACATGCTAGTGTTATGGCAGTTTTCCTAGTTTGAAATGAGGAATCTCAAATCTTGACTTTCTAGAAACATGTCCTAGCAGTTAGATTTCGGTTGTAACGACTCTTTTCCACCCTTGCATGCAAACAAACCCCTCATTTTCTCTCATTTTTGGGTTCAAGTCATTCAGTCAAGCTCTCTTTTCAGTGGTTTCTCTTGAGTTCTCTTCATTCTTGATAGCAACACTCTCACAAGCAAAGCCATGTCAGGATGAGGTCCCTCCAACAACTAAAGCTCTCAAGCAAGCACTCAACGGTGTGTCTATGTGCTTTGAAGAGGGTCTAGGCCCATGGGTAATGTTCTTTCTCCCTCTCACTCTTTCCTAGCTACCTGTTCATTTACTGCTTAGTGGTGCAAGTTTTACTCCTAAAGCGGATTTTTCTTTCACCACACACTTTGTCTATTTCATTTACACTCCTTTCCTATCTAGTTGTCTATGGAGGTGGGAACACTAAAATGGGGGTCTAACTGAGGTAGACCCCTATACAGTCCCAAAATTTTCCCCTCATTCTTCTGTGTGTAGGTCACAAAGTGGAGCTTGGAGTGAAGACTCAAATGTCTGGTTGAGGGTAAGTCTTCTCCGAGTTCTCTTTGTGCTTTACTTGAAGTTTTTGTTCTTTGTTTAATTATTTTGTTCAAAATATCTTAGATCTAAGTTAGGAAGTGAGAATTTATTCTATCCACCAGAGAACCTGAGCTTTTTGTTGCTTAGGATGCCATCATGCCATTTAGACGATAGTGCGCCATACTAGCGTCTTGCATCTGCACTACTGCCCTTTGGCCATGAGCTCCTCCACTAGAGGTAGAAATCTAGAAGTTTCACTCCCTCGAGATTTGAAGTAGTTTTCTATGAAAGTTAATGTGTACTTATTTCCTTTGCAATTTATTTATGTTGAGGTGGATAAGGGCAGTTCATTCCCTGGTGATCTCTTGAGAACGAAGAGACCCATGTGCAGCGAATCCATCTTATCTCACATTTTGGTGAACCTGACGTGAACATGTTGGATCTATTTTTACAATGTGTCCATGTTTACAATAAAACTTTCTCTAAGGAAGATTTGGATATGCTGGATGACACTCTGAATGAATTCTTAGAAGCACCCTCCTCTATTTACAAACCTTCCAATAAAACTTCCTCTCCGCAAGCTAAGGAGTCAGTAAATGTAGTTGTGGTCTCTGTGGCTCCTCCAAGCCCTAAGAAACCAATCATTTGCATGACCCACACTAGCCCTTCTTCTAGGGAGGATTATTCTATCTATGGGGTCTCATATGGAGATGATTCATTAGACTTATACTCAAGGTTCATAAAAGATATTGACTCCACTTCCTATAATGTTATTGGGAACATGTATAATACAAGAAGAAACAAGCAGAACTTGGATCAACAACCTTTTGTTCCTACGTACATATCATTCCACTCAAGTTCCTACTTCTTTACCACCTTCTCAACCAAGCCTTCCTTCAACACCTAAATTTGCGATCAAAGTACCAGGCGATTATGATCTTGTCGAGCAAATTTGTGTTACTCCAACTAAGATCTCACTTTGGGATTTGCTTCAAACTGCTTTGGTTTATCAAGAGATGCTTCAGGAATCTTTGTAGAAGATCCTCTTGCCTACCTCCACTAGGCCTACGGATGTTAATTCACTGTTGGCCCATATTCAAGAAGATTCATCGAATATCACATTCCATCCACAAGAACTCCTGCCTCCGAATGTGTAGAAACAAGCAGACCCCTTGATTATAATTAATGTTAATAATATTGGTATTAGGCATACTATCATTGACACTAGTTTGAATTTGAATGTTTCCAATATTGACCTACTACCTAAGATTAAAGTTGATTCATCTTCTTTGGATTCTTCTTCCTTATACATTCATGGGTTCAATAATGCCGACCATCAAGCTCTAGGCACAATAATACTGCCTTTGCAGCTAGGCCCCATTACCTTACCTACTTTATTTTATGTGATTCCTGGCCCTTTACCTTACAATTTTCTTTTGGGGAAACCCTAGATTCATGCTATGGGTGTCATAACTTCTACTTTACACTATTCCTTAAAGTTTGCCACAAATAATCATGTGTTCATAGTTAAAGTTGATCTAGAAGTTGTTCACCTTTGTGAGCTAGTGGCTGCTAGTCGAGCTTTAGTCATCTCCACTCTTAAGAATTGTATTCCATCTTTAATCGTTGATGATATGACGTGTTTCTCAATGATACCCTTTGTGGAGGTTGTCCTTGAAGCAAATGTCATTAAAGATGAGTCACCTAAAGCAGAAAGTCCTATGTCTCCCCCCTCTTCTCCTTCTTCCAAGTCAAATTCTTTCCTTGGTGATGAATAGGGCTCTTTAGAATTCTCTTAATTCTTCATTACATAATACAAAGTGAGTCCCACTTGTATAGTTTTTGAATGCCTATGATGCAAAGGTGGACGATGCTCTCATTAAGGAAGAGAAATGTGATCCTATCCAGGAGACCATTCCTTCCCCTACTAAGGAGAGTAGTCCCACTCTTGTCAAGGAGGTTGTTATGAAATAACTTGCACAATAGAAGAATATGATATGAAATATGCTGCAAATACTTGATAATAACTAAGAATAACAAGCCACTTTGAGGGGAAAACCTCCAAATATCTCTAATGAGAACACACTTCACACTTGATGATGAAATAAGACTCACAACCTCCTATATATACCTATTTATGCCAAGGATATCACCTAGGCCGACTTAGACACACCTATATAAGACTTAGGCCGACCTAAACAACTAAATAACAATATACTAATGATAATATGACTTAATAGAGAGTTAAGATAGCCACAAGCCGACTATTCATAACCCGATGTACAATAATATTAAGGGCGTAGCATGCCCCCCTTCTTCAAAGAAGCATTGTCCTCAATGCTAATCAAGTTTGGAAACTTTTGAATGAACTCCTCATCTTCCCATGTGGCATCTTCAACTGGTAAATTCTTCCATTGGATGAGATACTCATGATAGTTCTATTCCTTAGCTTCTTTGTGCGTGTTTGACGAATGCACTTTGGTTCCAAAATGATTCTTCCTTCTTCATCCAACTTAGGAAGTGTTGTTTGAGTGGGAATATTATGCCCAATTACCTTCTTCGAACAGGAAACATGAAAAACTGGATGTATCTTTGTTGTAGGTGGCAACTCAAGCTTGTAGGCAACATTACCGATCTTCTACATGATTTGGTATGGACCATAATACTTTGGTGACAACTTATTATTTTTTCTTTGCTGCTTTAGTGAGATTTGCTTATAAGGCTGCAATGCATGAAGACAATCCCCAACTTCAAAACTTCTTTCACTTTATATGATGTTGGCAGTGCACTTTTGATTGTTTCATTCAATTTTGTGCCATGGCTAAATTCTCTTTGAGTCCTAAAAGTACCTATTGTTGATGAAGCAAGTGGTCCTCTATTGCTTGAAATCTTGGTGTCACCTTCAATGTTAATGTGATGGAAGGATGATGATATCCATAGAGTGCCAAAAAATGGAGACATTTTTGATGAGCTATGAAAAGAAGTGTTATACCACCATTCAGCAAGTGGTAGCCAATCTACCCACTGGGACTGTTTCTCTGAAGTGAAACAACGTAGATATCCTTCCAAACACTTATTAACAACCTCTGTTTGCCCATCCGATTGAGGGTGGTATGAAGAGCTAAGAGCCAATTGAGTACCCAAACATGAGAATAAATCTTTCCAAAAGTGACTAGTGAAGATAGGATCACGATCACTAACAATAACTTTAGGTGTACCATGTGGCTTTGGATATTCTCAAAATCTCTATGCCTTGCTATAAAAGGATGTGCTAATGCAATGAAATGTGCATATTTAGTGAGCCTATCAACCACCACCATGATGACATTATGACCTTTAGATTTGGGAAGCCCCGTGATGAAGTCCATGGATATCTCTTCCCAACGTTGGCTAGGAATAGATAAGGGTTGCAAGAGACCTGGTGCCTTAATTGTCTCCCCTTTATGCCTTTGACACACCAAACATTCAGCCACAAATTTTTGAACATCACCCTTTAGCCCTTCCCAAAAGAAATCTTGCTTGACTCGATGATATGTCTTAAAAAATCCTGAATGACCACCCACTGGAGAATCATGCAACTCTGTGAGAATCTTGATTTTAAGGTTGGAATTCTTGCAAAGATACAAACACTCTTTATACCAAAGAGTATCTCCCTTCCAACAAAACTTATCTGAACTACTAGGATCACTTTAATTTATCAATGAGATTACTAGTGTAACATCATTTTGCTTCCTCTACTTTGGCTGCCCTCCACCAAATTTTGCTTGTAATATTGAAAGGGCACACAATAAGGCTTCATCTTTCTCATCCCTTCCTTATTGATTGCATCACGATAGTATTTTCTTTCCCTTTCTTATATACAATCTCAGAAGTCCATATCCTAACATCTTAGTGACCCATTTTGTTGCTCTGGAAGATAGTCGTTGTTCCAAAAAATATTTTAGGCTATCATGATCTGTCTTAACCTTAAAATGTCTACCCAATAGATAAGGCCGCCATTGTTTCACTGCATGGAGTATTGCTAGCATTTCCTTCTCATAAATAGGTTTTAGTAGATTCTTACCTTTTAATTGACGACTCTCAAAAGCAATTGGTCGACCTTCTTGCATAAGCACTGCTCCTATCCCATTTCCAGAAGCATCACATTCCACAATGAATTCCTTGGTGAAGTCAGGAGTGGAAAGTACCGGAGTTGAACACATAGCCTCCTTCAATCTCTCAAATGCTATATTGGCAGACTCATTCCAATGAAAAGAATCCTTCTTCAATAGAGTGGTGAGAGGTGCTGCTATACTACCATAATTCTTCACAAATCTTCTATAGTACCCTGTCAATCCCAAGAATCATCTCAGTTTCTTAATGGTTTTGAGGAATGAGCCATTCCATGATAGCCTTAATTTTGTTAGGGTCCCACCTTTACTCCCTTCTGTGAACTATGTCTCCCAAATACTCTCCACCTCTGTAAGACCAAAAGCACACTTGGATGGCTTAGCATAGAGTTTATGATCTTCAAGTATTTGTAATACTTGAATTTATGTTATAAATGTTCTTCCCAAGTCTTGCTATAAATCAATATATCATCAAAGAATACTAACACAAACCTCCTCAAGAACTTCTTAAAATGGAATTCATCAAACTTTGGAATGTAGATGGTGCATTGGTAAGACCAAATGGCATCACCAAAAATTCATAATGACCCTCATGAGTCCGAAATGCTGTCTTACAAATATCCTCCTCCTTAATCCGAATTTGGTGATAACCAGATCTAAGATCTAACTTGGTAAAAAACATGGCTCCATTTAATTCATCTAACAAATCATCAATGACTGGAATTGGAAACTTATCTTTAATGGTGTACATGTTGAGCACTCTATAATCTGGACACATGCGCCAAGTATCATCCTTCTTACGTACCATCACCACTGGCGAGGAGTAAGCACTTTGTCTATGCCTAATGATTCCTGCCTCTAGCATCTCTTCAACAATTTTTTCTATCTCACTCTTTTATATGTGTGGATACCTGTAAGGCCTGATGTTCGGTGGTTGGCTCCCTGGGACTAACTGTATGGCATGATCATGATCCCTCTTAGGAGGAAGTCCTTTAGGCATATCTCCAAGAACAACTGAATGACGATCAATTATAGCTTGCAAATCTGATGAGTAGGAGTAATAGATTGAGACTTCCTAATGAACATAGTTGGGCCACAAATCCATCCACTCTTTCTTAAAAACTTTGCATTTGATGAGAGCTTACCATTTGTAGATTTTTCCTTCAACCCCCTTTAGCTCTACTAGCCTTCCTTCTGATTGAAATCTCATGAATAGTTCTTGGAAGTTCATCTCAATTGTTCCTAATGTAGTAAACCATTGTACTCCAAAAACAATATCTGTTGCACCCATGGATATCACATACATTGGGGTATCAAGTTGATAATCTCCCATGGATAATTTAATGCTATGACACTTCCCTGAACAACTAACTGTACCACCATCTGCAATCAAAACTTGAAACTCTAGAGCTGGATATATGAAACAATTTAGACGAGTAGCTAACTTTTTGTTGATGAAATTATGAGTACTACCTGAGTCGATCAACACTGTTACCTTCTGCTTCTTTAGGAACCCCACCACCTTGAGAGTTTGTGGAGCACTGAAACCTGAGAGTGCATGACAAGGAATGATTGGTTGAGAATCATGTGATTCCTCATTTGACTCCCTTCATCTTCTGTTATGGGTTCCTCCTCTTCTTCCTCATTGGGACCTTGATATAAAACAATTTCTTTTCACTACATTTTATGTCCCTCATTGTATTTGCTATCACAGGTGAAACACAAGCCTTTTGCTCTTTCTCCCTCAATTTGTTTGTGGAGTCAACTTAGTAGGTTGTGTTGAATATCCTTTTCTCTCTTGTCACATTAGCCTTGGCTAGGAATCGTGTTCTCCTCTACCACTACGTGCTAAGATAAAAGACTCATTTATGGAACTAGGGCTAGAGCATGCGTACCTCATGTTGAATGTGATCCTTGAGACCACCCAAGGAGAATAAATCCCATTCAAGTTTTCCTCAAGTAGTGAATCCATATAGGATAGATTTTGGAATTCCTAAATATAATCCTTAACTGATCTTGTTTGTTGAAGTTTAGCTAGCTGGCTGAAAAAAGTTGTCTATGACGCTATTGCTATATTGTGCTTGGAGTTCCTCTATAAAAATTGACCATGAGACGGTGAGCCTTTTACCTCGATGAGTGCAAAGCCGTGATACCAAAATGAATTGATCACGGTTCTAAATATGAAATAAAATAAGTGACCTTTTTGTCCATTTTAGGTTGGTGTACTTCAAAAATTCTCCATTTGGTTTATCCATGTTAGAGGATCCTTACCATCAAACTAGCATATCCACCTTTGGAAATAAATTCTAGATTATGGGAGTACTAAGCTTGTGTTATTAGTGGCTGACCTAGAATTCTCACCTTGGTCACTTGAGAACTCCTTTCTTGATTCAGCTATGTAGGTGCTTAACATGTTTCGCATTTCCGACATATCTCCTCTTAGGTCACACATATCCATCTTAATTGAGGAAATTTCTTCCTTGACCTTATTGTTAATTGAGGAAATTTCTTCCTTGACCTTATTTAGTTCTTCATTATGAGGAATATCCTCGATTGTTTCACCATCCTTATCAGGAGTCTTCCAGGGTATGACATTCTTTTTACCTTGTTGCAGAACCACACATCGCAGTGGAAACCACTAATGTTGAAATAAATCACACAAAATGAAACTTATTTCTCTAAAATTTTACTACCAATCTCCTTTATTATTTTTCAAAACCAATAAAAATCAGACTCAATTCAACAAGATGTGCAGAGATATATAGATTCAAAAAAAAATGGTGTAGAAACCCTAATTCTGTAATAATTCGCTTAATTCTGCTCCAATTCTTCTAAAATATGGACTGTAGCTTCTTCAATATGTTCTTCAAAAACCCTTTAAAAATCAGAAAAAAATTCGACAAATTCTGAAAGATATGCTCTTTAAATCACCTCCAAAATTGGGAAAACCTTGCCTCTATGGTGCCAAGATCATTTTCTGATACCACTTGTTATGAAATAACTTGCACAATAGAAGAATATGATATGAAATATGCTGCAAATACTTGATAATAACTGAGAATAATAAGCCACTTCGAGGGGGAAAACCTCCAAATGTCTCTAATGAGAACACACTTCACAACTTGATGATGAAATAAGACTCACAACCTCCTATATATACCTATTTATGCCAAGGATATCACCTAGGCCGAATTAGACACACCTATATAAGACTTAGGCTGACCTAAACAACTAAGTAACAATATACTAATGATAATATGACTTAATAGAGAGTTAAGATAGCCACAAGCCGACTATTCACAACCCGATGTACAATAATATTAAGGGCATGTGAGAGAGGTTAATGTTTGGGAACCAAGGGAAGAAGATGGAAGCACTCCCATGGATGCATTCAATGTTCATTGGTGGAATGAAACCCTCTATGTAGAACCACCACCTCCTGAAGTTTTGTAAACTCATTATGGTTTTGGATATGAAATCACTTCTTAGTATGGATATGGGAAGAAAGGACTAGGGAATATTGAATAAGGAATCCAAATCCCTATCCAGTTTAAGCTACAAAAGCGCTATTTGTGTTTGGGATGCTCTATTGAACAATCTAAGCAGAAACCTTGGTGGAGTGTCAATATGATTTTGGCCAAATCACTGAGTTTGGTCCATCCTAAATTGATAGAGGATAGGGGGTAGGCCGGGAAAATCCCTTTGGATGTCTTCTCTTCAAATGAAGCACTTGAGGAATTCCTAGGTGCCTACTCCCCTTTTCCTCCTTTTCATCACAAAAAATGATTCTCGTATCGCATGCATAAGAAAACATACTTTGGAGAGTCTATCTTGAGTGTTGACGAGGAGGACCCTCTATCCAATGTTGGTAATGATGTTCCAATATTGCATCTTCAAGATCATAGCTCTCTCCTTAAGGGAGATACTACTGAGATCTCTATGGACCCTAAGTCTTCTAAAAAAGTAATTAAGATTGGGAAGTGTGTCTTGCTTCAGAAGAGGTGAATGAAAATTTCAATCTCCTACATTCTCATCCTAAATTTTTTTCTTGGACGTATGAGGACATGCTTGGTATTGATGAGTCTATAGTGGTTCACAATATCATCCTGTGCCCTAATTCCAATCCATTTAAACAAAAGATTTGAAAGATCAATCCCAGGGTGGCATTGATGGTTAGGACAAATAGAGAAGCTATTGAAAGCAAGCTTTATCTGTAGAATCGACTAGTCCCCTTGGACTTCAAACATAGTTTCCATTAGTAAACCTGATGATCATATTCATATATGCATTAAATTTCATGATCTTAATAAGGCTTCTCTTAAGGATGGTTTTTTGTTGCCTAATATAGATATGATTGTGGATTCGACTGCAGGCCATGCATTGTTATTTTTTATGGATGGCTTCTTAGGTTACAATCAAATCCATATTAATCCAGAAGATCAGTAGAAGACAACCTTCACTACCCCTTGGGGTACCTTTTTTTATGTGGTCATTCCCTTTGGGTTAATGAATGTAGGGGAAACTTACCAATAGGGGACGACCTTAATATTTCACGATTTTATTCATAAGATCTTAGAAGATTATGTTGATGACATCTTGGAAAAATCTATAACTCATCAAGACCATGTGAAGAACCTTTCTCTTATTTTTGAGAGGCTTCGACTCTATAAGATGAGACTCAATCCTCTTAAGTGTGTCTTCAGTGTAGATGCCGAATTTTTTTTGGGGTTTATAGTCTCTCACCATGGAATCAAAGTCGACACAAATAAGATTGATGCTATTGTTAACATGCCCCCACCCAAGAATATCACTGAATTGCAAAGTTTATAAGGGAAGATTCAAGTGATTTGTAGATTCATATCTCAATTGGTTGATCATACTCTTCCCTTCACTTGTTTGTTGAAAAAATGTGTTTGCTTCATATGGGATGAAGAGTGCTAGAAATATTTTGAGTCAATCAAAGCCTATCTGGCCAATCCTCCTGTATTGATGCTGGCTATGTAGGATAGAACCTTTTTTCTTTACCTTGCAACATCACCATATGCTTTAGCATCTTTTCTTGCTCAGTATGATTGATTTCAGGAAAGAGAGATCGGTCTACTACATTATTCAGATTCTAGTTGATTACAAAAACCATTATTCCTCCATGGAGACGCAATGCCTTGCTCTTCTCTATGCCATAATGCATGTTATCATAAAAGTGACCCTCAAAAAATTTTGTTCTCCAGTGTCAACCTTGCTGGGAGGTTAGCGAAATGGTCGATGTTACTCTCATCACTCAAAAGTCAATAAAGGGTCAAGCCATTACCGATCAATTGGCAGACACTCCCTTGTCTTGCTCCTCGGGTTTGGATTTTTTTCCTGATGAGAATTTTTTTCTGATTAACTATGACCTTGAATGGAAAATGTAATTTGATGGGTCGAGATGTCAGACTGGTTCCAAAGTGGGTGTGGTTCTAATTTCGCCTGAAGGTAAGTTTGTCCCTCTCTCCTTTCGATTGGAATTTCCTTGTACTAATAATATCATCGAGTATGAAGCCCTCATTGTTGGCTTGCGTGTCACGATTGCACTAAAGATAAAACATCTTCATGTACTAGGTGATTCTATGCTCATTGTGAACCAAATTACGAGAGCCTATCAAGCTAAGCAAAGTAAGTTGTCTTGATATTGAGACCTTGCTTCATCCTTGCTTAATCATTTCTCTTCTTTCATAATAGAAAGTATCCCTAGGAGGGAGAATAGACATGCAGGTGCCATGGCAAGTGTTGCTTCCTTGGTACCTTTCGACGAGGAT
>VDFB02103940.1:0-14894 GCA_007258455.2 Sequoia sempervirens | reverse complement strand
GCTACCTCTCCATCTCTCTCTCTCCCTCTCTCCTTATTGCAAGCATAACATGAGCCTATTGATAATGGAGCTTGATCATCTTCCTAATTTAGAGGTTTTATTTCAATCATGTTTGGATCCCTGTAAGTGGATGCATAGTTTATTTGAAGCTATGATTTCTCCATTGAGACCTTTGTTGCACAAACAACATCATTTACTAAATGTCCTACCAATTGACCTCATGTACTGCATAAATGTATGCAAAAAATAGACCAAAATTTATCCTAATTGAAATTCCACACTTTTTCAGCGTACCCATTGCACACTAAGGTGTGATTGCTAGTTAAGTTTGATTTGTATGTTTTATTTTAGAACTAGAATGGTAGAGATAGGATAGAATAATACCATTGGTTGAAAATTCATTGTAAGAACCTTAAATTCATACCTTAAACCTACAAGATAAACCTTATAATCAAAACAAAAATCTAACACTTAAAACTAAAAACTATTGTATTTTGTGATAAAACAACCTTGTTTGACCTTAGTAAAGATGACTTATTTGCTTGTTACATGATTAGGTCATAGTATTTGACGGTACCTACAATAAAACCCTTATGAATACAATGGGGGGTTTGTAGAAAGAGAAGACTATGTATGTGGTATAAATCTAAAGTGGTACTTGGTTCAATTATGTGATGGTAAAGTAACACAAATCAATGCAAGATGATATCATTGGATGAGTATTAGTTGGCTAGTATATTATTAATAGATCAATATTCAAGAGAAAATTGATAGCTGAGTACTTGAATTTTATTTTATTGACACTTGATAAGTGCAAGATTATAGAGGTATTATGTTTCTCAATTGAATACTTAAAGAAAGTGGTTGACATGGAAGTAATATATTTTAGAAACTCATAAATGATACATATATAGATATATCTTCTTTATATTGTCCTTCTAATTAGTTATGTATCTTCAAATATAAAAAATTAAAAGGAATCCAATGTGTATCATCTAATAATAGCTTATAGAAAATATCAAAAAGATCAATAATAAAAAAATATATATTAACTAAGAAGCCATGCAAGTATACAATAGTATATATTGGTAAAACTATAATATATATGTTGGTAAAACTACAATAGTATATGTTGGTATATGTTCGTCAAAATTTTGACAAAAAATCACTGTTCGTCGAAATTTTGACGAAAATCACTGTTCATCGAAATTTTGACAAAAATCACTATTTTCAAATTATTAGACTATTTAGATCATTTTCTTAGTTGTGTATCCTAACTAATATAGAGTAAACTTTTTCATTTTAATTGACTACTACATGACAGTTTATGTGTTGAAATTCTTTGTAGTTTTTACATTGGAATACAAATCATATTTAATTTCACGCCAATATACTTCTTTCATAAAGATATTTTTTTGATTTTTCCTTGCTATTTTCATCTTAAAATTTTAAAAAATGTATTCTATAATATAGAATTATTTTCAATTAAAGCAAGGGACATAATTTTGGATGTTTTTGAATTTAATAAATTATAAATTAAAATAGACTTTTTAATGTGAAATTTTCAATTTTTTTCAAAAGTTGTGCCTGACGTTCATTGAAATTTTGACAAACTTGATTTTCATCGAAATTTTGATGAACTTGATTTTCCTTGAAATTTCGACAAAAAACTTCGTCGAAATTTTGACAAAAAATAGGTTCTTCGAAATTTCGACGAATGTCGGGCACAAATTTTGAAAAAATGAAAATTTCACATTAAATATTCACAAGTACCCGACAATACATCTGATTATACATCTTTCGTTGGAAATTTTCGTCGAATTTTGTAGTCAAATGAGTTAGTGGCAGCTCGTGGATGCCCAAAGAAGTGAACACCATTCTTATTGATTGTGTGACCATTCCACAACATGCTCGCTCCATTTCCTACAAAAATTGTGCCCTCCTTAAATGGCGTTTGTCCCCTTATTCTTTACCTATTTATCTCTATTTTCTACCCAAACTGCATGGACGTCCTTCCTTTGCAAATTTTATTTACTCTTCATCACGTCATTCTTTTCCATTGAGCCGCCCCCACCCCCCCTTCACGTTTTTGCTCCAAAAATGCCTCTTAATGAGGTTGTGGGTCAAATATTATGATCTTTTACGTGGAAGAATAACCTTGACCTACGATTTCCACTTGTCTATGAATAGGGTGGTCATGCTTATTAATGGTATTTTCCCCCACTTACCCACGGGTCTGTCTTACCAATTATTGAATTTATATCCTATCATAGTCTTTTCTTTCACATTTGACAAAATTCATTTGTCCTATGATGGAAGACCATGCCTCTTAATGGCATTATCAACCACCCTTCATTTGGCTTGATACATTGACTATGGGGATGTGACATCCTTCCCCCCTTTGGATAAGTCGTCCCAACTTATTAGAAGGTTTTATTTGTTAATTTCTTGATCTAATAGTTGGAATTCACTATTTTTTGTTCAATAGTTTCCATGCTTCAATGTTTTAGGGTCCAATTTAAGAGCTTGTATAAGTAAATTTCTTCAAAATATTGGGTTACTAGCTATGTTACCCCTTATCCTCATATTTCAGGTGGTTTCATTTTCTATAATTTGACCAAATTGGGAATGATTTTCATAAGATTCAAGAGGGTGCATACTAAATTTTTTCCCTCGAGCAAGCATTTTCGCTCAATCCAGCCCTAAGTTTTGAACTTATGAGTTTTTTTCTCTTAATCGAGGTCAATGTTATACCATCAATTCATAAATTTACTAGTTAACCCTTATAAGGTATCAAGCAACCATGCTTCAATGACAATTATTTATGGTCAAGTACCACGTACATGTTTTAATTAATTTCATCAGCTTCCACATAAGTTCTTATAATATAGTCATGTTACCCACTATGTGGGCTTACAACTATCATAGTGTCCCATAGGCTGACATTGGTGAAAAAATTTAAATTAAGAAAATTTATTTAATCATCAAACGATACAAATATAGCTGTATGTGTTCTTTGCAAGTCGCTATTTACATTGCTTCATACCAGGCAATTACAATACAAGCTCATTCCCAAGCTTGTGACTATGTTATCATGTTAAGGTTGTTAGAAATTTCCCATTAAGGGTATTATTGATCTCTCTTTATCACATACTGCCCCATAAAAAAATGCACCCTTAGTTATTTGTGGTTTATGTTCCCATCAATTCTTGTTCCTAACATGAGAAGGATTTTCAATAACTTCCACGTAACAAGGGTTAAAATCAAATCCATCAAGTGGGTTAGGAGAGTAGAAATCATCAAATGACACAACCTTCTGCTATGCACTCTAATTTTCACTTAAAATATGTTTATTCAGACTTAACATTTTTCCCATTTAGGTTCCATTTAAGATATTCAAAAAAATTATGTACATATCAAGTGACCAACTTTGTTATAGTCAGTTGGTAGTGCCAAGTAATATGCTTTATTCCAAAGTCAAGTGAGCTTCATAGGTCTAGTGTTTGAACCTAGTTTCTTTGATACCCATGTAACAATCGCCCCTCGGTTGCTAATTTTTTTTTGAAATCAACAAGTACCAACTCAATTCATAACAAATTCCAACTTAATCGATCGAGCATCTTCCATGCAAAGTAGAGTTGTTAACTTCAAGAATTAACCATTCATCATGGTGGCATCAACCTGAATTCACTAGAATTATATACTTACACATATGAGTAGTAAGCTACCAAGGTTAAAGCCATTACTAGGCCTAGACCTAAGCCTCGAGAGTTCATTCTTGAGACCCTACCCTTCATAGGAATCAAAGGCTTCATAGTTCACCCACCAAGGTCAAAAAGAGTTCATTCCCTCATCCTATATGGGATTTTGATCTCACCTTTAAACCAAGGCTATTCATTAATCGTAAGCTATCAACTTAGCCCATTATAATATAATGATATCATCTCACTATCAAGTGTTGGTTCTATACCATACCTTATCAATCAATAGTGTACAAATATACACAAATGCACAAGGTTCATATCATTTCATAATTTCCCAATTCCCATATGGAGTGAGTCGAGCATACCTCACCTATACCTAAGGTGACTAGCTCATACACATAACATATACATAGGGATTGGTTCCAACATACATCGCATATACAAGTGACTAGCTCTAATATGCATAACATATACACAATGACTAACTCCAACATAAGTCACATAAACACAGTGACTAGCTCTAATAAACACCACCTATACATAATGACTAGATCCAACATACATCACAAGTACATTAGGGACTAATTCATAGGCACATCCCAAGTACGATAGTGATTCAATCACACACTTACCACAAGTACATTAGTCATGAGCTCATAGGTACATCACATCATAATAGTGACCACCTCATGTGTACATCACAAGTACTTTAGTGATGAGCTCATATTATGTATATCAAATCACAACAATGGTTGACAAATACATCCACAT
This sequence comes from Sequoia sempervirens, assembly GCA_007258455.2. NCBI lineage: Eukaryota > Viridiplantae > Streptophyta > Pinopsida > Cupressales > Cupressaceae > Sequoia > Sequoia sempervirens. The sequence continues at coordinate 10,419 of VDFB02103940.1, read as the reverse complement.
TGGATAACATACACTTGCCCTTAGTGCATCCCAGACATACTACACTGTGGGTCCCATCCTTTTCTCTAGTCATCTACACCATCAGACAACTTGAAGGAGGATTCGGTGTGTCACATACTTCATCGAGGTCCACCCTCAACTCAATTGGATCAAGTATACCATTTCCACATCAAGATATACTGACACTATACTTTAAGGTTGGTCCAACTATTACCTACCGATTCTTCATTAGAAACTCTCTTCCCTGTAGTCCATTAGATGAATAAGCAACCAAGGGTGGCCATCACTAGCATAGGACGCTCCTTGACTTCTATCCATATCAAGTATAATATTGCCCCTATACACCTGTAAATCTTGAGCATATCAATACTGCTCCTTGACTACTATCCATCTCGATCAAAGTACTGCCCATAGACACATATCAATCTCAAGCATAATAGTACTGCTCCTTGACTACTGTCCATCTCGAGCATGGTATTGTCCCTAGACACTTGTTAATCTTGACAAAAGTAATACTTCACCTTGACTACTGTCCATCTCGAGCATAGTATTGCTCCTAGACACCTGTCAATCTCAAGCATAGAAGTATTGCTCCTTAACTACTATCTATCTTGAGCATAGTACTGCCCCTAAACATCTATCAATATTGAGCATAGTAATACTCGCTAACTCATGCATAACACTATAACTGGAAGATAGGTTCTTAATGTAGAATAAGTAGATCACAATTGATTGAATTGGTAGCCTTTACATAATCATATAAGACCAAGATTAGTTTTTTTACAATACATAATAGAAAGCACTTATTACTAATGCACTTGGTGAGCTCAACTCAACTGGTAACCACTACCAAGTAGTACAATTCATTCCTTTCCTTCAACTTATTATTCAAACACACATTATGTATTGAATACAAGTTATCAAGTTTCTTTTCATAACTGACCAATACCCATTAGCCTCATCTAAAGCCTACTAAAGAGAGAAGGTCAAACCTATTAGGAACAACCCCAACATCTAAGATTTATTCCCCTTATAACCCCCCCTACAAACTTGAAGTCATAGGGCATCTTTTTCCCAAGGACCGCCTATGTACCCGCTTCCAAATGGATCAAAGTTACACATAATTCTCCTTACAAGGTCTCTGAAAGGATCTACACACAAGTTTCAATAACCAAGGTTTTGTTCCCCTTCAACTAATAATAGTTGATAGTAGTTAGGAATCATAAGTTAGTTCACCATTTGGAAAACCATACCATAACATTTCCCTTAAAGATATCGATGTCTTTAGTTAAACTCAACCCTACATTATTCATAAACCAACTTAAACATCCCAAGGTTTGTCTTAACAACGTAGGGCTAAGATTATTACTCAACATGAAATTACCTTGGTTTACAGATAAATAGGAAATCATTTCCCATTTGAAACTCATTTAATAGGCTCAATATTGATGTTCTTATACTCAAGGGGTCAATAGATACCTTCAAAGGACAAGCAATAGTATTTAGGAACTTGTTTTAGGTTATAGTCAATGTTTGAATCCTACTTAAGAAACTTGGCAACACTATATCAATTAGACCAATAGATGAAAACATAACCCATTAATAATATTACTAATAATATTCTTGATCTTTTAGTTTTCCTTTACCCTATGAAGCACCCCATATTCTTATAATAGTCTAGTTCCTCGATTGGTTAATTCATTCATACTAACCCTTTATACTAAATATGACCTCCATGGTCAACAATAGGTATCATGAGATGTTGCATATATATAGTTTATCTCTTAACTCAATCTCAACAATATTTTCCTTCCATTTAGTATGCAATCATATTACGGTTCACTATAACTCTATTATCCTTCCTTTGTTCATATAATAACTTCCATATTAAGTTATTATATTTGAGAGGTTGTGATCATGTAAAACATTTACAATGGTACCACAAATTATCAAAAGCACCAAGTTTCAACATAAAAATAGGTTTAATAAGGTGTGGTTGTAGTGCCACTAAATGATTCCATCATTCCTTATATTGTTATATAACTACCAATCAAATAGACACAACACTATGCATGAAGGTATTTCAAACTCAATGGTTTGTCCTCGCCATTTAATATTCAAAAATGGTATGAACATTTATTACTTCAAACATTTGAAGAGGATATAGATAAATAGCGAATTAAGCCCCAATTAAATAAATATTATATATACCAAGTTTTAATTTGTCAAATTATTCCCCACTAATGCACACGAATTTAAACATCCAGTCCATAATTCTCACATAACCATGTTATTATTAAATATTTAAAATGGGCTATCACAAGCCATAGAATATCTTAAGTACACCCATTATATGTCTTTCAAGTTATCTAAGGGTTATCATTATGTAGGCTTCCCATGCTTTTCTTATTAATACCTATGCCATTATTTCAAACTATAAATACAAAATATGAAATCTCAATCGCTACAGTTTGCATAGTGAATATTATGTTTACTCTCATGACGATTATGTGACCCATTAAATATGACTTCATGGTTATGTGACCCATTAAATATGACTTCATGGTGGGAGCATAAGTACATAGTAGTTTGTGTATATATATACACTTAGGCACATTCATACAAGCATGCATGTGACTACCCACAATATTTGATACTCAAGCACATGTGAATCTGATTAAATCTCATTAATTTAGTTAAGCCACAGTTTTTCCCTCCCATGAGGCACTGGGAACAACAAGGGATTTCAAATCTTATTCACATAATTGGGCTACAAGGGAAAATTTATCTTATAATGAATCCATTCAAGAGAGAGATGGTGCATAATGTCTTTACTATTGCTGCACATAGGTTTTAATGAAGTTTATGGTGCTAGGAAAAGTATTTTTACTTTAGCGTGTGACATATATTCATTCTAGTATTGCCATGATGGATGTTCAACCCTCTTCGAGAACTCCAATTTAAAAGCACGAATGAGAAGGCTAGTTTCATATGCTCAAATATTTCTAAATCCTTTTAAAAAATAATTCATATCTTACTTTGATGCTAGGGATCTTCAAGAGAGCATAATTCCACCAAACATTTGTCAAATAAATTCACATTCCTTGTTTAAGCTTCCAAAAATTGCGTACAAGTTTGTCTTATATTCAAGATTCCCTTCTAAAATCAATAGTGTAATCCTTTCCATGATGCCAATAGGTCATATAGATTGTAAAAACTCTATTTTAGAGAACCTTATATATGTTTCTTATGCCTTATAACAGGGTGAATAAATAAAGATGTATTGTCTTATAGTTTTAGCAGTTATTGTTTAGTTTTAGGATACTTTGTTCCCAACCAGACATGAATGAACATCAACAAGTAATCAATTCACACAAACATTCCAAACCTAGATACCTCATGTAGATATAAGAAGAGCAAAGGAACCTGCAATAGTGGCTAACTCAACCTGGCACCTTGAAGACCTTCCATTCTATGGCCAAATGCATGACTTTGAATTCAATTGCATGCGTTCCATAATTTTTTTTTGTCCCATATTCCTCGTCGCCCTATTCATTCCCTTCCTTCCATTTACATTCAATGGTATCTCTGTCCAAAGCCGCACTTGTCTACAACTGAAGAAGTTGTGGGGTTTTAAGACTCTCAAGCGCCTCTTTTACTCACACCAAACTCTCCCTCTTTCTCGAAAGTTTTTAAAGCCTTCTCAACAATCCATTTTGTGAGTATCTTGAAATCTTTATAATCTATATGAGCACATCTCTTGGAGGGAATTCATCTATATTTTGTGCCCTCTCCATGCTTCATTGTGCCTAATGATCTTCTTATTCTTCAAAAGGCACCCATACCTAGCGCTCAACACATATACACACTATGAAATATTTTAAGGAGCCCCCAAAATCGCCTCTAACATTCCTTCTCCCTCCAAAACAAAGCCCAAAGTGTCGATTTATGGAGGGTCCTAGGCCCTTTTCCCTACCCTGTGTAACATATGTCATCCTTGCACTACAATTCATGGATGACTAAAGAGGTGAATGCCATGCTTATTAATTATGTGATCATTCCACAACATGCTCGCACCATTTCCTACAAAATTGTGCCCTCCTTAAATGGTTCTTGTCCCCTTATTCTTTCTCTGTTTATCTCTATTTTCTGCCCAAACTACATGGACGCCCTTCTTTTGCAAATTTTATTTACTCTTCATGATGTCATTCTTTGCCATCACATTGCCCCCCCTTCACGTTTTTTCTCTAAAAATGCATCTTAATGAGGTCGTGGGTCAAATATTATGATATTTTGCGTGGAAGAATAACCTTGACTTGCGATTTCCAGTTGTCTTTAGATAGGGTGGCCATGCTTATTAATGGCATTGGCCCCCACTTAGCCATGAGTCTATCTTACCTATTATTGAATTTATCTCTTATCATAGTCTTTTCTTTCACTTTTGACAAAATTCATTTCTCCTATGATGGAAGACCATGCCTCTTAATGGAATTGTCAGCCAGGTTCGATACATTGACTGTGGGGATGTGACAACTATTTAGAAGGAAGGAAAATCAAAGTAATAATTGAACATTAGAAAATAAGGATTTTATTTAAGTGCATAGTTTTCAAGACACAAAAGAACACAATTATCTACTAAAGATGGGTTAACAAATCTTTAGCATCTATCCCACATTCTTTGTTGCCCATTTGACTACATAGTTCAAACATTTTGTTTTCTTTTTTAAATGGTACAAGAAAATTATACAAAAAGTTATCAATATGTTTATGATAATCATGTTCCACTATTACATCATTGTGTTCAATATTATGCAATCAGTGTTATGTTGCTTGATACCATCCTTCACGATAAGAAATCAAAATTAGTATAACTTCAATATTTTAAGAGTAAATGACACCTTGATATCTCTCCTTCTAAGTCAATATAACTTCCAATAGTGCAAATAACTAGTTTATTTTGAACATGGTATTAACTTGAAATTCCATTCATTTGGTGTTGTGTTTGAACAAATTGCACATCTCACTTTGTACTTTCTTTTTTTGTATTGTTTTTCCCTCTTTCTTTTTGTTTTTATGTCATTTTTTATCTAACTATGTTTCTATTTGTTCATCTCCTTTTTCTTTGATTTCTTTAGTGTTTTTTAAGTTTTCTCTCATTTTTAATTTTTTTTTTTCTTGGTTCAATTGTCTTTTTCTTTCTTTTTTCTTTTCTATTCTTTCACTCTCAACATTATTTCATAATCGTTCATTTTTTCCCTTTTTTGTTGTCGAGCTTACTTTATGTTTATATATCTATTTCTCTCATTCATTGTCTATGTACCTCTCTTATTCTTTATCGATATTTTAATATTACCTCTCTTTGTTCTCTATTTATCTTTGCATTTATCTTTCTTACTTTTTTCATTCTTTTGTATGTTAAATTATTTTCTTCTTTTATTTCATTTTTCTCTCTCAAATTCTTGATTTATTTTCTCTTTTTCCTCTCTACCTATCTCTTTCTATCTATTTATCATTTTCTCTAGTTTACTTTCCTTCTTTATATTTTTCTTTTTGTTTTATTATTTTTATCATTATTTTCAGTTTACCTCTCTTCCATCTTTCTCTCCCTCTTTTTTTTGCTCTTGTCTTCTCTCTCTCTCCCTCTCCCCTCCTCCCCCCCCCCTTCGCCCCCGCCTTGCTTTGTTGGTGTTTTGTCTCTTTTTTGTTCTCTCCTTCTTGCTTTGTTTGTTTCCCATTACTTTTTTAATATTACCTCTCAATTTTACCTTTTCACTTTGTTTACTTTTTTCATTCATTCATCTTTATATGATTTTTTTGCATTTTATTCCCTTGCCTCCATCTATATTTTTATTTATCTATTCTCTCTCTCTCTCTCTCTCATTTTTGCTGGTGTTTTGTTTCTTTCTTGTCATTTAGATCACTCTCTCATATTTTTTCTTTCTTTCTTTCCTCTTTCTTCCCCTTTTTATCTTTTTCTATCCTCTCACTTTTTACCTTCTATTTATTATTTCTCCATCTATCTATTTTTATATTTTTTTGTCTCACTTCTTTTCTTTTACCTCTTGCCCTTCCCCCCTCTCTCTCTATTCTTCTATATATTTTTAGGTTATTCTATGATTTTTATTGACCTCTTTATTTTTTTCTATTTTTAATTATCTTCTCTCTAGCTTTCATTTTATCCCCTTTTCCTTATTTTTATTTCTTTTTACTCTTTTTCTTGCTTTATCTATTTAATCTTTCAATGTAATGTGCTTTCTTTATTTCTTAATCTATCATTATTCAAACCATGTTTTTTGCCACTTGTTTGTTTCTCTCTCTTATTTTCAATTACTTTTGGTATTGTATCTATTTTTTCATTTTATTACTTTATTTTTCTTTCTTGATTTTTAATATTACTTCTTTTTTCTCTATGCTACCTTTTTTCATTCATATATTTTATATCTACTTTGTTTCTTTTTTAATTATTTTCCCTATTTTCTATTTGTCTCTTATTTTGTGTCTCTCTCTTACCTTGCCCATGCACATCTCACTTTATTTCTTTTTACTTTTATTTATGTTTTATTTCAATATTTATATTTTTCTCGATTTACTTATATTTTTGTGTCTCTTTTTTTCTCTTTAAAATTGTCTTTCTTTTTACCACTTTTTTTTTTTAATTTCTTTCAACTCCTTTTTTAATTACCTCCACCATGTAATTATTCCTCTTTACATGATTATTTCTCTTTGTTATTTTTCTATAAATTTATCTCATTCCTTATCTATACACCATTCTTTTTTTGTCACATTTTTAATATTACCTATCTTTTTTTTTTTTTATGTTACTTTTTTTCATTCATGTATTTTATATTAAATTATTTTTTTATTCTGTATCTATTTTTTTTCCCCTTAAATCGTTGGTTATTATATCTTTCTTTTTGTCTTTGTATTTTTCTTTTTAATTTATCGTTTATTTTGTAGTTTTTTCAATCTCTCACATTAACAGTCACTCAACATCTATGGCTTTGATTTCTATCTTACATTTCTTTAGTTTCTGTCTCTGTCTTTGTCCTCTGTCTCTGTCTATTTGTATTTATTTTTTGCATGTCTATTTTAAAGATTGTATTTCTTCACCAATATTTCTCTGTTTTTGTTTCCTTCTTTGCATTTGTCATTTCCCTAGAATTTTTTTGTAATCTTTATTTCTATGTTTGAAATTCTTTCACCCTCTTTCCATTTTATTTAATTATATTGTTTAAGTCTTTCTAAATTTGTTTATTATTTATTCAAATTGCTTACATGAGTATATATTTGTTTTCTCTCTCTATCTCTCTCTATCTTTTTTCCTTATATTTTTTGGTCATTCATTATTTATTTATTCATCTTCATGTTATTCTTTTCTTTATTTTTATTTTGTTAACTTTAATTATTCCTTTTTTATTTTTTTTATTATTTTTATCTACTTTTTGTCTTTTGACTTTTCTCACAACCTTTCTTTTATTGTTTCACCATGTCTCTACCTCTGTCTTTCTATTTATTTCTTTTATTTTCCTTTTTTACTCCTTATCTTTCACTTCTTATTTTATTTATTTTATATCTAGATCTATTTTCCTATTATCTTTCCTTGCATCTAATATATCAAGCCCATTCCTTCCCTTCATGTTTTTTTTTCTATCTTTTTTTTTCTCCTTTAATTTTTAATACATAACATGTTTTCAATCATTTGATGATGTTAGAGGCATAGACAACAATTGGCTTATCTATGCTAATATTGAATTAAAAACCAATCTCCATACCCCCATTTTCTCTCCTAAGAAAGAATAGAATTTAGGTATGTGGTCTTGGGTTTGACTTCAAGGTCTAGGTTTACCTGATGCACATGGCTTGTGATCTATTGCATACATCCCCATGGGACTAGTCTCACCTCAACGTGGCACCTCTTCTTGATCCCAACTTGGCAGAATGTAAGACCAAGGTAAGACGGGTTGGGCGTTGGGTTAGGCCATAGGGATACCCCTAAGTCAATAAAAAAAGAAGAAAAAATAAGTTCATACCTTTTTATCTAGTTCTATTTTATTTTTATCTTTCTTTGTATTTAATTTATCAATCCCATTCCTTCCCTTCATGTTTTCTCTCTTTCTCTTTCTTATTCAATTTTTAATATATAACATGTTTCAATCATTTGACAATGCTAGAGGCGTAGCTAGTAATTGGTTTATTTATGCTAAAATTGAATTTAAAAATTGATCTCCATACCCTCATTTTCTCTCCTAAGAAGGAATAGAAGTCGGGTTCGTCCCAAAGCCCACACAAATAGAAAATGAGGCTTAAGTCATGGATATGCTCTCCATGGTCTTGGGTTTGACTTTGAGGTCCGAGTTTACCCAATGCACATGGCTTGTGGGCTATTGCATACATCCCTAGGGGATTAATTTCACCCTAGCATGACACCCCTTCTCGACTCCAACTTGATAGAATGTAAGATGCAGGTTGGGCTTTGAGCTAGGTTGTAGAGATAATCTTGAGTCAATTAAAGAAAGAAAAAAGAGAAGTTCATACTTTTTTATCATCTTTGAAAGGGGTTTGGATTGGAATATTTTGATTAATTGGAAGCCAATTTGCAAAAAAATCATAATGTGATTTTAGTATACTTATTGATTGATACACCAACAATCCATTCGTATTAAGTAAAATAACATCCTTCTACTCTTCCTTTTAGATCAAAGTTTCCTTAGAAGAATTTATATCCCCATGACCCAACTCACCTTTATCCAACCCCAATTTGGCAGAATGTAAGACAAAGGTAAGATAGGTTAAGCGATGGGTTACGTCGCAGGGATACCCTTGAGTCAATAAAAAAGTCTAGAAACTATGGCTTCACCAATCAATATTATTTCTTTATTTTCTCTCCTCATATGTCTTTATCTTTTATTTGATGATTAATACACCAACAATCCATTCATATTTCCTTTGGATCAAAGATGCTTTAGAAGAATTTATATCCTTGTGACCCAACTCACTCCTTTTTGATTCCAACTTGGCAGAATGTAAGACCAATGTAAGGTGTGTTAAGCATTGGGTTGCATCATGGGGATACCCTTGTGTCAACAAAAATAAATTAAGATATAAAAATCATGGCTTCATCAATCAAAATTATTTCTTTAGTTTCTCTCCCCATATGCCTTTCTATCTTTGATTTGTTGATTGATACATCAACAATCTATTTGTATTAAGTAACATAACATCTTTCTCCTCCACCCTTTGGATCAAACCCATTTGACTCCAACTTGGCAGAATGTAAGACCAAGGTAAGGCAGGTTAAGCATTGAGTTGCTCATTGGGACACCTCTAAGTCAACAAAAAAAAAAGATCTAGAAACCATGGCTTCACCAATCAAAATTATTTCTTTATTTTCTCTCCCAATATATTTTTCTATCTTTTATCTATTGATTGATACACCAACAATCCATTCATATTATATAACATAACATCCTTTTCTGCCCTTTGAATCAAATGTGTCTCAGAATAATTTATATCCGTGTGACACAAATCACCCCTTTTCAACCCCAACTTGGCAGAATGTAACACCAAGGTAAGGCAAGTCAATCATTGGATTGCATCACGGGGATACCCTTGAGTCAATGCAAAAAAAATAGAAATTATGGCTTCACCTTGATCAAAATTATTTCTTTGTTTTCTCTCATCATATTTCTTTCTATCTTTTATTTGTTGATTGATACACCAACAATCCAATCATATAAGTAACATAACATCTTTCTCCTCTACCCTTTGGATCAAAGATTCCTTAGAAGAATTTATATCCCTGTGACTTAGTTCACCCCTTTCCGACCCTAACTTGGTAGAATGTAAGACCAAGGTAAGGTAGGTTAAGCATTTGGTTGCGTTACGGCCTGATACCTCTAAGTCTACAAAAAAAACAAAAGATCTAGAAACCATGGCTTCACCAATCAAAATTATTTATTTATTTTCTCTCCCCATATGTCTATATCTTTTATTTGTTGATTGATAAACCAACAATCTATTCGTATTAACATAACATCTTTTTCCTTTTCCTTTTGGATCAAAGGTGCTTTAGAAGAATTTTTATCCATGTGACCAAGCTCACGCCTTTCCGAACCCAACTTGGTATAATGTAAGACCAAGGTAAGATAGGTTAAGCGTTGGGTTGCATCGCGGGGATACCCCTAAGTCAACAAAAAAAAGATTTAGAAACCACATGTGGCTGCACCAATCAAAATTATTTTTTTATTTTCTCTCCCCATGTCTTTTTATCTTTTATTTTTTGATTGATACATAGACAATCCATTTGTATTAAGTAACATTACATCTTTCTCCTCTGCCCTTTGGATCAAAGGTTCCTTAGAAGAATTTATATTCCTGTGACCCAACTCACCCCTTTCTGACCCCAACTTGGCAAAATGT
>VDFB02103939.1:0-34021 GCA_007258455.2 Sequoia sempervirens | reverse complement strand
AAATTCCCTAGAATCCTTCTGAGGGGAGATCTCATCCACATCCGCAAATGAAGCATGCTAATTAGGCCTGGTTGGGCAATCCTTTGAATAGTGACCAAACTTGTCACAACGAAAAACATTGGACTTTAGAGAGGTCCCACTTCTTGAATGCGGGAGCACCATCAACTCCTTTATCTCTATTCCTCTTGAAATATCCTTTCTTTCCATCTTTCCCTTTCTTCTTTGAGGATTGAGCCGAAAGAACATGAATGTCTTCATTTGTAGAGCTTCAACCAATACCTCTCGCAGCCAACCTAGACTCCTCTTGAATACAGTCCACCCTCAAATGATCAAACTTGGGAAGTTTCGATCTCGTGCTGATTCCTTGACTGTAAGACTCCCAAGATGAAGGGAAGACCATTAAGGGCGCATGGTCAAATCCCTGTCACCATCAACAAAATGACCAATAGTAAAGAGTTGATCTCTCAATTCGGAAATCTTCATGAAGTAAGCAATGACAGATTCTCCTTCCGCCATCTTCACATGATGAAGTTGTTGCTTCAATGCAAGTGCACGGCTTGTGTTGTTGATCTCATACATCTCCTCCAAAGACTTAAACATCTCCCCTGCTGTCTTCAACTTGGAGACAATAGGAACAATATGATCCTTCACGGAATCAACTAACATCTTCTTCGCCTTGATATCTTTCTTCCTCAATTGAACTTTCTCTTCCTCATCCATGGGATCGAGAACTTTGCTCTCCACAAACTCAGCCAATTCATTGTCCTCCAAGGTAAGCATAATTCTAAATCTCCATGAAGTGAAATTTGATGCTCCCTCGAGTCTATCCTCAATCTTAAGACCGTTCACCATCTTGACTAATGGATAAAGATAGACAACAAAGAGAAGCAGAGAAAAGAGTATCACTATTGTAAGAAATCTCATCACGATCTTCTTCAAACCCGCTCTGATACCATGTTAGTTTTATGATCAGATTAATGACATGGAATTTTAATTCAAAATCAGAAACAATAACACAGCAGATACCCTAGGAAAACCCTCTCTTGAGGGAGAAAAACCCAGCAACAAATATATATCTCTTATATATATGTAATGGCAACAAGTCACTTTACAATGAGGCCAATCTCAAGGCCAATAATCAGCACCTTCACAAGATGCAATGATAGATAAATAATTTGCACTTCCTTGCAACTCAAATCTGCTCTTGAAGAGTTCGCAATCTGCTCTTGGTAATTCGCACTTGAGAGAAGAGAAGAGACTTCGAACTTGCTGCTTGTACAAATGAGAGGAAATGACCTCATATAAATACATTGCTAGATAGGTCGCACCCTTTCAATAAACTAGGTCGGCCACCAAGAAATAAATACAATTAATAATAATGAATTACAATGAAGGTCGGCCAAGGAAGAATGATGCAAGGAAGTTGTCCAAAAATAATGTTGCCATTTACACATAAATAATTTATATCTTCAATTGGGGCTGGAAGAATTGAACCCGAAGCTGCTAACATCAACAGCTTCTGGGTAATCTCTCAATCTCTTCCTAGGCCCTAGGCGTCCCATTTTGCAAAGTTGGGGAATTTTTAATGAAATTTCTGAATTTATCTTGAAGGTCGACCCTCCTGTGAGGCCGTACCATGCTTGTGTGAGCATTGGGATTCGTGCATAATTTAATACGTGTTTGATGCAATTTCAGTGTTGGAATTGAGCACCATCTTCCTTAGACTCATTTGCAATTAATTTCAAATCTTTTGGTGGAGTCTTGGAGGAGTTATGAGCTTTTAGGCATGGTTTTGCTTGCCGGTTTGAGTTTATTGTTTGTTGGTCTGCATTTAGTGCTTGTTGGTTTTGCATATCAGATTGTGGTAGTTGGAGTTTTGGGTCTGTTTTTCATATTTGGGAGTCTTATGAAGTTGGAGAAACATAATATATCATTTGCAGCAACTTGGACAGCTATAACACTTGGTTTCTTGCAGATTATATCTCATATTGTAACATTGAATCAATAGTATTGATTAGCTCTTTTACATTTCTGCAAATTACTATTGTATTCTCACTATTAGTGGAAGAGGGCAGGCCTCGCCGCCCTATTTACTTTCTTCCATAAGTATTTTCATTCCCACTATTTGGTGGAAAAGACAGGCCTTGCCGTCTTTACTTTCTATACTTGCATATCTCATCTTGCTGATCGATTGAACTGTCAATCTACTCCCGCTGAATAAGTAGTTGAGTTGCACAATCTTTGTATTTCCAACATTTCAATTTATTACCTAATGATCCCCGGCGCCATATGCTCACACCTCAACCGTCATGGGATCTTGGTGTACATTTTTGGTGTAGGGTTACATTTCAGTGCTGGTTTTGGTTTTGCTAACGCTAACGAGTGAAATTGTTGATGTAAAATTTGAAAAAATTTAAAGGGGGTTATTTCATTGGTATCAGAGGCAAGATCTTGCCATCCTATGACCATCAGAGTTCAGTTGTCATATGTGTGATATAGAAAATAGATACTTCATTAGAAGTCAGGCAAGAACTCAGCATCAATATCCACCAGTTCCAAAGGCAGAGACACTTTCAAAGGCTTTGAGAGAGACTGGTAAAGCAGTTGACAACATGTCAGAAGGTCCTAGACTTTCAATGGAAGAAAGGGAAGCTAGAGCTGAAAGGAAATTTGATAATATGATAGATATGATGTCACGCTTGCTAGCAAGAATGGATCAGCAAGTGACTTAGAATCAGCCCCAACATCAACAAAACAATGTTGGAGAAAACAGTGGTATCAATGGCAACAATGGTTTGAGGTCAATGGAAGAGATAGACCTATTGGTCAACATGTGGCAACACTAGAGGTTCAACCTCTGTGACCTCTTTTCCCTATCTTCACCGAGAGGGAGGAACCACAAGGGGAGACCAGAGTTTTATGGATGATGCAAGACAAGCTTACATCGAGTACATCACTTTACCTCCTAACCTTAGAGACCAATGGACCTTTGATCAGTTCATGAACCAAAGAAACAGAAGGAGTGGAGGAAGAGCTGAATATCATGCTCCTATGGGTCCAGAACAGATTATCAAGGCTCTTGGAAAGGTGACCTTGGCCCATTTTGATGGGAGTGATAAATGTATGGCAAGGTCGTGGGTGCATAAGCTTGATAACTACCTTTCTCTTAGACCGATGCCTGAAGAAGATGCCATAAAGTTTGCAACTTTGCACTTGGAAGGAGCTGCCCATGAGTGGAGGTATTTGTTACTGTTTTGTAGCTTTGGGAGCTATTTTCTCCTAGATAGATTCAACTCAAGGCAAGTCGGCCTTTGTTTGATAAATAAAATTTGTATTCTTCTAGGTCGGCCCTAGAAAGAAAAATCACCTAGCTTGTATATATAGGAGAAGGTGTCTCCTCATTTTATTATCAAATCAATTCAAATCATTCCAAGTTCGAATTCTTTCAGCAGCATGTCGATTTTCTAAACAGCAGATTAGCATCAAGGAGAAGAGTCAAATACTTTGTGTATTCATGAAATTGCACCATATATAAGTGCAGATCCATTGTAATGTATTCAGCCTTTCTAGGGCCTGATATTTTTCTGATTTATGAGAGAATTTCTTGTTGGGTTTTTTCTCCCTCGAGCAGGAGGGTTTTCCCAGGGTAAAATACTATGTTCATTGTTTTATGTGTTGTGTTTTTTCTGCTTATTGCATTTCTGATTCTAAAACTAACATGGTATCAGAGCAGGTTTAGGGAAGATCTGATCAGATTTGTCTAAGCATCCATTCATTGAATATTAATCAGATTTGTCTAAGCATCCATTCATTGAATATTAATCAGACTTCTAGAGCAAACCTATAGCAGATGACAAGCAAATTTATAAGGCATTCTATGAGCCAAAATTGGACCAGCACAAGATTTTTTTGTGAAGACATCTTGTAAGGAAAATCATATCAGCATAGAGCGAATTTGTGAAGACATTCCTTGAGGTGAATCATGCTAGTATAGAAGTGATCTGTATGAAGCAATTCACGTCATTATCTGGAGTAGATTTTGTGCAGTCACTATATCTGATTTGGAGCAAGATTTGGAGCAACATTGAAGCACACTTTTGGAGCAGACCTTGTGTCTAATTTGGAGCAAAAGTAGGATCTGATTTGGAAAAAGCTTTTTATCAGAATCTGGGGCAGATATTGTGTCTATTTTTAGAGAAAGTTTTGGAGCAGAAATCAGACATATTTTTGGGGCAGACTTAATGCAGTTTTTGTGAAGATAAGCTTCAGATTTATGAGCGTATTTTGAAGATAATTATTGCAGATCTTAAGGCGAATTATTGCAGACCTTGAAGGCTGTTATTGTTCGAATTGGGATTTCTAATGAGGTGTCGCTAAAGATAGCAATAAAATTTTGTAACTACAGTGGAGACTGAAAGTTGAATGCTAGTATTTTGGTGGTTGGGATGTTGAGCAATGGAGAAAAGCGATGTGCGATTATGCCCTTCACATCAACAGTAAGCTTGCAGAATTGGATAAGTTCTACACGTAGGCTCTTCCTCTATCATTACAAGCTTGAAACCCTACTTCCTACATTACCAAGGAAGAGCTCAAAAAGATCATGGAATGGAATCTAAGCAGAGAGGCAAATGGAGGCCGAGGCTATTGAGTTTTGTTTCTGTAGCGGATGAAGATGAAGTGAAAAGAGCATCACAATAGGCCTTTGCAGCGCTTCCTGATTTGAAAGGGGCAGTGATGGAAGTGTTGTAGAGACGGGCTAATTTAGTTGTGTCCATCCCTATTCTCTGTGCAATTGTGTTTGATCTAAAAATATGAGGTTGGTTGCATGGGATGGCAACACTGAAGGTGGTGAAGATGAGACACAGCTACAGGTCTAGCTCAATGGTGTACCAACAATAAAGAGATAAGTATTTTATGTTTGTACCTTTGAATAATAATCATGGATTTTATGTAGTTAATAATAATTCATGCAATAACATTGGGAATAGTGAATCATGTATGCTACTAGCATTGGTCTGTATATTCCTCTTCATGGTAGTTTGATTTTATGATCTATTATTAATCTCTTTAAAATGCAAGATGGATCGAGGAGCAAAAGGATGATGGATTGATTATCAAAGATTGCATAAGGAATTCAAAGGAAGAGCTTTAGGCATCCAGTGAGGAAGTCATGCCAGCTGGAGAAATGAACAAACATGGAGACATAGCTTGCAGCCATGGGACTGAGTTGGTGGCACATAACTCTCATGATTCTTCACTGGAGACATCTCTCGAGGGCACAAGGTTGGGTAAAACCTTGGATGGAGAGTTTGCATTAACAAAGAAGATTGAGAAAGATGAAGACACTAAACAACAGTATAACAGAAATCCTATCCTCCTGATTCGGAACAGCAGTCTATGGTTCATGCATGGTCAACTATTGGCAGCCCTAGAAAGAATTATGGAAAACAGTGAGGTTCCTATCAAAGATCATTGGAGAAGACTTGCTAATGGCTATTGATTGAGAGTTGTGAAAGCGAGTTGGGTAAAACAATGACATGTTCGAGAAGAGGACTAAGGTTCTAAGATCCGTCAATGGAGGGGAGTTCAATTCTAGAGGATTTTTTGCTAAGCTGCCGCCTGCACGTCTCGACGCGTTCGGTTCGGTTCTGCCCCGCTAATTCGCAATTTTTTTTCCTAGGGTACGTACGCACGGCCATACATATATATATATTATAAATTTATAAACATAATGATAATGCCATAGACTCATAAGCATGCTCAAAATTATAATCATATGATCATAATGCCATAATGCCATAGAATATTGAAACAATGAAATACGCCATACGGTAATACCTCATATAATTTGTAATCATATTCATAATTTGCATATAAGTAAATAGTAAATACTCAAGTCTTAAAATGTCATTACACATTGAAAATTCAAATTACAATCAAGACAATATTTAATTCAGTATTACTATTCTTCAAATTCGTCATCCTCATCATCCTCAATTGGTTCAATAACTTCAATTTCATTTGAACCACTATCAATTGGATTGCCACTCCCACTAGGTGCATTAGTTGCCTCATTGTCATCTATAGAAGCCAAGGTAAGTTGTGCAATTGTAGCATCTAAATCAGCACACTTAGGGGTGAGATCCCAATTCTTTGACACACCCTCATTGTATTCAGGTTTCTTATGTGATAAGAGACGAAGGTTGGAGTGTACATAGACCAAATCCTCTGCTTTTTTTGCACCCAAACGATTGCGCTTGACCGAGTGGATGAAGGAGTATGTACTCCAATTCCGCTCAGCTGAAGAGGAACTTGCAACCTGTTGATTATGCACACAACATTTAGTAATTACTATTAGTATTTAATTTTACTTGCCGATAATAATCATAATATATAGCATAATAGCATCGAATGAAAAACGAAAAAATAAATAAATAAAAAGATACATACTTGGGAGAGTATTTTAATTGCAAGAGGTTGCAAGTAAATGGAGCCTTGACCATGTAGATACCACCAATCATCAGCATCTTTCCTATATCTGTCTAGATGAGCAGAAACATCATGATTTTTTGCAGCTATGAATTGGCTAAACTCGCCCATGACAATGCTTTGGATTTCTTCATCTACAAATATCTTTCTAAATGCAGCCTTATAGCCAGCAGCAACCTCTAAATCCCTATATGGTGCCATCCTCCTCGGCAATGAAAGTATCTCTTTGCTATAATACTTTGGTGACAAAGCAAATGCTAAGAGATGTAAAGGGGTGGTCATCTTGTTCCAACGGTCAACAATAATAGTTTGCACAGTTTTGAAAAATGATTCCGTTGGGTCATGTTCCTTGGCATCTATTATTGCTCTTATTTTCTCCACCATGGAATCCATGCCATCATAAATTTCACCCAAACATGGGCGATCAGTATCAGTATACCTAATCATGCTCATAATAGGCTCGGTGAAATTTAAAACATATTCCACACGAGCCCACCACTCATCATCTAAGATCATTGCTTTCACTTTTTGGGCTCTTTCTGTGCTTGATTGCCTCCATACACTCCACAAACTGTTGATGACCATAGAACCCAAGGCTTGTCGCACCTTCAAAAGTCGTCTTAAGACAATTGTGTGAGATGCAAATCGAGTTTCAGCAACCTAACATTGTAAGAAAATGCATGTCACAAATCAGCAATGAAAAATTAAAATAAAAAAATAAAAAATTATATTAAAAAATCAGATTTAAATTACCTTAAGCAACTCCAACTTGGAGAAGGTCCTGAAGATGGCTTGTGACATATGATGATTAGTCACAAACATTTGGATCTCCTCACCCTCTGCGTAGATTTGCTTGACCCACTCAATTTGTGTACCAATCTTTTGCATTATCAAATTGAGTGAGTGGACTGCACATGGTGTCCAAAAAATGTGACCATATCTAGCCTCCACTATAGCCCCAGCTGCCCTACAGTTTTTAGCATTATCCGTTATGACTTGGACAACGTTTTCAGGCCCCACCATTTCAATGGATTCTATGAGGATATTGGCAATAAAACTTGCATCTTTTATTTTCCCTTCACAATCAACTGCCTTCAAAAACATCGCCCCTTTAGGGGATACTGCTATAACATTGATCAATGGTCTATTTTTGCAATCCTTCCATCCATCAGAAATGATGGACACACCTGTTTCGACCCATGTATCCTTGATTACTCTCAATGCTACCTCTACTGAAGATTTCTCCTTTGCCAATAAGGTGGTCCGCACCTTTTCATACCCAGGACTAACATAATCAGGAGTTGTCTTAGAAATGGCTTTCACCATTTCCCGCCAATAAGGTGATCTAACAAGGTTGAAAGGAAGCCCATTGCCATAAATGCAACGTGCAATGCTCTCATCTGCCAACTCCCTTGCTTCATTTTTGAAGGCTCTATCCAATGGGCCTCTTTTTCGTGTCACCGACATATTTTCTCCTTCAGAAGATTGTGCCATTTCCATGAAAGGATGTGGGCCAGCCGGTTCTGATAAGCCACTAAGTCTTTGCGAGCTTTTACTTTTATTTTTACCTTTCTTCATAAGAGGATGGTCTGTAGCCTTTGGTGTTTTGAATGCCTTGTCAGCATCCTCTTGTTCTTTAATATAACCCATTATTTGATCCTTTGTCAACCCTTTTTTATTTGGCCCAAGGCAAGGTTTTATTCCTTGATTACCAATAGCACATAAATGGGCTTTCACTCGAAAGTACGAGCTCCTATATGTAGTTCCACATTGGCTGCAACGCCAAACATAACCCCCACCACCGGGAAGTTGTTGAATCATTGTCGTATGTCGCCAAAGAGGTGAGCCTGGATCATATTTAAATTGACTCTCTGCACCCATTCCAACTGAAGTAGAACTATCGGCCATTTTGTATGAAGATATGAACCTAAAATAAATAAAAAACAAGTAATTTTTTTTAGAAAAAATGGGCATTATAACCCCTTATTTTGCATAAAATGTTCTTAAAAAATTTCAAACCTTACTAGAAAAAGAAAAAAAAACTTGAAAAATCTTCAAAAAAATTATTGAAAACTAAAAAAAAGAGGATAGATTCACTCACCTTTGATTGCTTGATCTTCTTAGTGCACCTATTCCTCTCTTGTTTCTATCAGTTGAACTCCTTCGTAGCTCTTACAATCTCACCTTCAAAAAAAAAGAGAAAACCTGCAAAAATCAACTATTTTAGCTTGGAGGCAAAAAAATGGTGTTTTTGCTCTTTTGAGTTTGCAAAATGAGCCTCATTTGGTCGGCCAAGTCAATATAAGGCAATCTGGGCACTTTTTAGGGTTTTATTTTTTGTTTTTAAGTTGATTTTTTGCCTTTTTCTAGGCTGGTCGACGTGGGTCCTCCCGGGTCCTTCTGGGTTCTCCTCGAGTTCGCCTAGGGTTCTCCATTTTCCACCCGGGTTCTCTGTGGGTCCTTTTGTGAAGGACCCACAGAGAACCCGGGTGGAAAATGGAGAAAAGGACCCACAGAGAACCCAGGTGGAAAATGGAGAACCCAGGCAAACCCAGAGAAGAACCGAACCCGAACCCGAACCCGAACCCACACGTATTTTGGCCGGTTCGGGGGGCTAAAATGAAGGACCCGGTAAAAGAGGATTTTTGTAATCTCTGTATTGAGGCAGGGATCAAGAGGGAGTTCTGTGTTCAGCAAATGGAGTTCCATGTCTCAAGGAACTAGAGTGACTCACTGAGAAGAAGTGAAGGTGTCAACTAAGTGGGTTGCAGTGTTGCAAGGCCAGGTGCTAAGTCCTTGGAAAACTTTTTCACCTGCAGAGAACTGAATTGCACAAGACAGTCAACCTAGATTTGACATTGGTAGCTCTGCAAACCTATTCAGAATAGGGTGATCTGGGATGAGGTTGAGGAGGACAATCCTGGACTCTCACAAGTCAGTAATGCCAAAGGTGTGCATTGGAAACCGCTCCTCTAAGGCAAGCATTGCAGGCAATCTTGGACGAGGAGGTCAGGAGGTTGATGCAAGTACTTGGAGCTTCAGATGGAGTCACATCATCATGAAGATTTGTTGTAATGTATATTTCTCTAAGACGGAGAAATATGAGGTGAAAGCCCTTGTAGTGTATATTTCTCTAAGACGGAGAAATGAAGTGAAAGCCCTTGTAGTGTATATTTCTCTGAGACAAAGAAATATGAGGTGAAAGTCCTTGTAGTGTATATTTCTCTGAGACAGAGAAATATGAGGTGCAAGCCCTTGTACATCTCTAAGACTGAGATGAGACGTCATGTTGAAAGACTCTATGACGAAGATATCTTGTACATCTTTGAGACTGAGATGTGACGTCATCTTGAGAGACTCCATGACAAGGATATCTTGAACATCTCTAAGACTGAGATGTGACGTCATATTGAGAGACCCCATGATGAGGATATCTTGTACATCTTTGAGACCGAAATGTGTTTTTCCACAAATGGGTGTAGCCATTGTGGACGTCATGTTGAGAGACTCCATGACGAGCCCTTGTCCATCTCTAAGACTGAGATGTGTTTTTCCACAAATGGGTGTAGCCATTGTGGGCGTCATGTTGAGAGACTCCATGACGAGGATATTTGAAAATACCTCCCTAGCTAAGAGGGAGTGTTAGTGTTTTGTAGCTTCGGGAGCTATTTTCTCCTAAATATATTCAACTCAAGGCAGGTCGGCCTTTGTTTGATAAATAGAATTTGTATCCTTCTAAGTCAACCCTAGAAAGAAAGATCGCCTAGCTTGTATATATAGAAGGTGTTTCCTCATTTTATTATCAAATCAATTCAAATCATTCCAAGTTCAAATTCTTTCAGCGGCAAGTTGATTTTCTAAGCAGCAGATTAGCATTAAGGAGAAGAGTCAAATACTTTGTGTATTCATGAAATTGCAC
Organism: Sequoia sempervirens; assembly: GCA_007258455.2. Lineage (NCBI taxonomy): Eukaryota > Viridiplantae > Streptophyta > Pinopsida > Cupressales > Cupressaceae > Sequoia > Sequoia sempervirens. The sequence goes on along the minus strand of VDFB02103939.1, from coordinate 23,613 downwards.
CATATATAAGTGCAGATCCATTGTAATGTATTCGGTCTTTCTAGTATTAAAATAATATCTTTCTATTTTGACATTAATGGTCATCTCATTGATGTTTCTAACTTCGCCCTTAGTAAATGATTGTTTCTTTTAGAAACATCGTGATTGTAATCTATTTAGGAACATTCGCTCCTCTCGACAATGCACCATAACATCAATTTATTTACCAATTACCTGTGGTAATATGGTATCAGAGCCGATTAGCTCAAAATTAAATTTTTAATTCATAAAAATCTTTTTTAAAGATTTTTTCAGTCTTTGAATTAAAAATTTAATAAAATCTTCTTGGAAAATATTTTTGAAGATTTTTTGAGAGTTAAAATTTCGAATTTTTTTCGAAATTCTTGTGTGGCTCTTCTGGAAAATTTTCGAGGTTTTTTGATCTACATTTTTTCTGAAGAATTTCGAGGTTTTTTTGACCACGTTTTTTTCTGAGACACTATTCATCTGGTCGCGTGGTTTTTCTGGAGAAATTTCGTGATTCTTTCTTGCAGACTAAAGTCACGATTTCCGCGTCTCACTTCTGGCCTGCGTCTTTCGTATTTTCTGGAGCTCGCATTTTCTAAAATGCGTTTTGGTGCAATCTCCAGGTGCGATTTTATTCTGTGGAGGACGCGTTTTGTTCTTTTCCTGTAAGGTGCGACGAAGCCCGCGTTTTCTTTTGCCTGCTGGGCGCACGATCTGCTCGCGTTTTTACCCGTTCTGGTGACGCGACCTTGTTTTGATCTTCTTCTGGGCGTCGACGGGACGATTTCTATCCTAACTAAGCCGGAGTTATCTTCTTTGCAGGACGTGTTTTGTTTGAGACAAAAATACCGCGATCTTCTGTCTGGGGTGTGATTTCCTTTTGTAAGTTCGCGTTTTTCAGACATCTTCTAGACGAGGTTTCTTCTTGGTGCTTGAGACGTGATTTTCTATACCTTTCTTAAGTTTTCTGCATTTTTTTGGTGCATCCATGGCCGCCTAGGATTTCTGCGTTTTCCGCTAGGGTTTTGACCCTCTGGTTCATGTCCGAAATTTTTTCGATTACAGACTCTTGTGGGTTTTTCAAAATCTCAACCGGGTTGCCTTCGCATTTTTCTCTCGGTGCTTCGCTTTCTGGTGGCTCAATTTTGTGCAACTTTGTTTTCAAGGGGCTAGGGTTCCGCACTCGCTTTTGAAGCCGACAATCGATGTTCTGGGTTTTTAAATATTTTGTCCCGTAAAAGAAAAAAAAATCTGTCTTCTGGGTTCCGGGAGGGTTTATAATTTTGTCCTCAAAAATTACGAGTTTTTCTCCTGTATACCCTTGTCAGGGTTTCTGTCATTCAGGAGGGCTCTCTGGTTTTTACCGTTTTTTCCGAAAAAACGATGATTTGTAATCTTGGGTTTAACGATTTTTTCCTCAAAAATCGTGGTTTGGTGCAGTCCGTTTTTTGGTCGCTAGGGCGAACATCTGCACATCTGGCTTCTTGCAGTCTGTTCTGGGGCGTCATGCTCATCTGCAGAAGATTGGAGGGTTTGCTGATTTTTCCTCAAAATCATAGCAGCTGTTCTCGGTATGTCTCTGGTTACAGGGAGGGACAGTTTTCCAACTTCAGGTTGGACGGTTGGTGTTGTTATTTCCAGAAGTTCTGCAGTTTCTGGGAGGGTTGGTGGCAGACTCCTCTCAAGTGGCAAAGTCAGTGGCAGGCTCTTGTTTTTTGTTGCAGCAACGTTCTGAGACGGAAGGGGGTACCCTTCTCTGTTCTCTCTGGGCAGTTAGAATGATGACCATTAAGGGAGGGTATTAGAATAATATCTTTCCAGTTACGTCGTAATGGTCATCTCATTGCTTTTTCTAACTTCATCCTTAGTTAACGATTGTTTCTTTTAGAAACATCATATTTTGTAATTTATTTAAGGAACATTCGTTCCTCCTAATTAATACAACACAACATCGATTTATTTACCACTACCTCGTGTAATATCTAGGGCCTGATATTTTTCTGATTTATAAGAGAATTTCTTGCTGGGTTTTTTCTCCCTCAAGTAGGAGGGTTTTCCCAGGGTAAAATACTGTGTTCATTGTTCTATGTGTTGTGTTTTTCTGCTTATTGCATTTCTGATTCTAAAATTAACAGTATCATGGTTTGGTCACTCTTGGCCATAACCTCATTCAAACATATGAAGAGTTCACCAAGCTGATCGAGAGGTTTGATACTAAGGATCCTAAAGTGAAGTTTCGTGAGCTTGCATTGTTGAAACAACATGGCTCATTGGATGCATATATTGTAGATTTTCAAAGGCTTTTCGTGATGGTGCCCAATATCACTGAAAGAAGACTTGTTGTGTTGTTCTCAGAAGGTTTGATGGAACCATTGAAGGGGTGGGTAAAAGCATTTGATCCACCAAGTCTTGATGAAGCCATCAAGAAAGCTAGAAGCATGGAGTTGGCTGCCCCTAGGCCAAAATTTCCGTCCAAGCCCTTTGCTCACAAAAGAGATAAGAAGCACTCTTCAAATCTGCACAAGAAGTTTCCTTCTAAGTTGGATGATGAGCTTCGTGAGAAGCTTAGAAAAGATGGCAAATGTTACACATATAGAGAACCATGGACTAAAGGCCATAGGTGTTATGGAAGAGGTCGTTCTAATCACATGGAGGCCTATTCTGATTTTGCATCAGAATGTGATTTTGCATCAGAATCTGATTTCTCAAAGCAGCAGTCTAATTTTGGGGACAGCCAAGAAGAAAGAGCTCCAAAAGAGTCCAATAAAGAGCAAGGAATTAGGGGCCCCATTGCCCAACTCTCTAGTTTTCAAAAGAACGAATCCTTTAAAATTCGTGGTGTGATTGGAAGGCATCAAATTGTTGCTTTGGTTGATATTGGAGCAACACATAATTTCATTGATGGAGTGGTTGCAAAGAGAGGACTCAAAACTGAAGAATTTGAAGGCTTCAAAGTCATGGTAGCGGATGGGTTTCATATCTCTTGTAAACGAAAAGTGACAAACATGTCTATGCAATTGGGCAACTATGAAGTCAAAGATGACTTCTATGTTGTTAGCATTGGATATACGGATGTTGTCCTTGGCATTCAGTGGTTGTGATCTCTTGAAGAGATCTCTCTAAATCTGCAAACAATGGAGTTAAAGTTTCAATCAAATGGAAAGAGGGTGGTGCTAAGAGGAATGTCAAATGGAGGCCCACAAATTGTATCTTTCAAAAGAATGGAGAGGCTGATTCGACATGATCAAGATGAGTGGGCAGCAGGATGTATAATTCTACCAGCTAATCCGATTGAAATAAAGAGGCACTATCCCCCTGATATTCAATCATTGATCACTAAGAAGAGTAAGGTCTTTGTTGATCTGCCTCCTAGGAGACCTCCTGAAAGGGGGACTGAGCATGTCATCGAACTTGAAGAAGTGGCCAAGCCAGTTATTACAACCCCATACCGGTATCCTAAGAAGCAAAAAGATGAGATTGAGAAGAACATTAGAGAACTCTTGGAGATGGGTTTCATTCGCCCAAGTAAGAGTCCTTTTGCTTCAACAGTTGTGCTCGTGAAGAAGAAAGATGGCACCATTCGCATGTGTGTGGACTACCATGCGTTGAATCAAAAAACAATCAAGAACTGATATCCTATTCTCAAGATAGATGAGCTCATTGATGAGCTACATGGAGCCAAGTTCTTTTCAAAGATTGATCTAAGATCGGGCTACTATCAGATTCACATGAGGGGATCAGATGTTGAGAAGACGGCATTTAGGTGCCATTATGGTCATTTTGAGTTCTTAGTCATGCCATTTGGGTTGACTAATGCTCCTGCTACTTTCAGTCTTGTATGAACTGAATCTTTTAGAAGCAATTGAGGAAGTTTGTGTTGATTTTCTTTGATGATATTCCCATTTTCAGCAAGACTTGGGAAGAACATCTCAAGCACTTGGACTAAGTGCTTAGCATTCTTGAATCAAAAAGTTTGCTTGCCAAAGAGTCCAAATATGAATTTGGAATGATGGAGCTGCTCTACCTTGGTCACATAATCAATGTTGAAGGAGTGAAAGTTGATCCTGAAAAGATCAAGGCAATCTTGGATTGGCCACCTCCAAAGAACTTCACGCATTTGAAAGGGTTCTTAGGTCTTTGTGGCTTCTACAGAAGATTTGTGAAAGGCTACTCTCAAATTGCTACTCCTCTTACTGATCTCACCAAAAAGGGAGCTTTTGTATGGTCAGAAAAGGTACAAGGTGTTTTTGATAAGTTCAAGCAAATTATGAGTTCATGTCCAATTTTGGCTATACCAAATTTTACCAAGCCATTATAGTTGGTGTTGTTTTAATGCAAGAAAAACATCCTATGACAAAGAGAAGACTTACTCCATCTATGACAAAGAAATGCTTGCAATCATGCATGCGTTGGCCAAGTTTACACAATACTTGGTGGGGAGCAAATTTGTTATCAAAATTGATCACAATAATCTCAAACACTTTATGCACCAAAAGGATTTGAACGAAAGGCAGCAAAAGTGGGTAAGCTACAAGCTTACGATTTTGACATTGAGTATGTCAAAGGCAACAACAATATTGTGGCAGATGCACTATCTAGAAGGCCTCATTTGAATTCATTGTGTGAGCTTATTGTTGATTGGAAGGAGTTGTTGCTTACTGATTATGCCAAAAATCAGTTCGCAACCAGCATTGTTGAAGGTACTTTTCATGATGAAAGGTACAAAGTGGTTGATGATTTGATACACTACAAAGAGAGAAACTTTTTGGAACTTGAATCCAAGCTCAAAAAGAAGATTTTGCAAACTTTTCATGATGTTCCACTTGCTGGTCATCAAGGTTATTTCAAGACCTATAGGCAGATTCGTGAAAGATTTTCATGGAAGGGGCTGAAAGATGATGTCTTGTGCTACATTAAGGAGTGTCACACTTGCCAAATGAACAAGAATGAGCATACATTTTCAGCTGGTTTGTTGCAGCCTCTACCGATTCCCAATCAAAAATGGGTAAGTATATCGATGGACTTCATCACGAGGTTGCCAAAGGTTCAAGGCAAGGACTGCATCTATGTTGTGGTGGATAGATTAACCAAGTTTGCTCATTTCTTTGCAATTACTAGTTCATTTTCAGCAACTCAAGTTGCAGACTTGTTTTTTCATGAGGTGTTTAGATTGCATGGGCTGCTGAAAAACATTGTGAGTGATAGGGACAGCAAGTTCCTAAGCACCTTTTGGCAAGAGGTTTTCAGATTGAGTGGTACAGTGCTCACTACAAGCACCAATTATCACCCACAGACTAATGGGCAAACAGAGATTCTAAACAAGTGGTTGGGGGGCTATCTCAAAAACTATGTTTCGAAGCGGCAGAAGGCTTGGGTGAAATGGCTTCACTTAGGAGAGTATTGCTACAATTCATCCTTCCACATGTCTATTAGAATGTCTCCATTCATGGCTCTCTATGGATATGAAGACCCTAGCTTTGCTGATTTGATGTTTGGTGATAGCAAAGCCCCTCAAGCGAGGGATATGTTGCAACAAAGTCAAGACATTTTGAAGTCCTTGAAGAACAATCTCCAGATTGCACAAAATCAGCAGAAGTTGTATGCTAATCAGCAGCGTGTTGAGCGCACATTTGAGGTTAGTGACATGGTCTATCTTAGACTCCAGCGTTACAAACAGTCTACTCTCAAGAAGAGTGCAGCAAAGAAACTCAATGTTACATCCCTTTTGTCTTGAACAAGATTATGGCAATGAAATTATGGACATTTTGTTAGTTGTGATTAACTACCTTTCATAAGAATGTGAAATTGGGAAAAGAAATTTTAATTTATTTGTTATAACTACAAAGATGAACGATTTCCTTATATATGTATATTGTGAATGTGTTGATGAGTTTTTATTTTAAAAATGATACTGAGAACGGTCTAACCCTATTTCTTTGTCAAGTGGTTGCAGGATTGCCAACACCTCGAGGGAAAGGGAAATATCATCAAGGAGAGGTCGTAGTCTATAAAGGATCAAATTATCATCAAGCCATGATTCGGTGTAAGGTGGCTACATTGAAGTCATAATCTTGGGATATATCTCATTTTGTTAAATAATTTAAAAGCAAGTCAACTTTAATTGATCACCAACGTTGTCCTTTTGAAGTCATGTAATTAACTCTTGGACCGCACCATAAGAGTTAGTAAATGAATAAAAATATTGAAGTTCATAATAATAATCTCAACCTTTAAGCCCATCAATTAAATATTAAAGTTGATAAAATATTAGTTGGTGTCGATGGGAGGCAGCAACTCCCCGCAAACCTTGCCATCGTGCCTCCTAGATGAAACGTCCAAGAAGGTATTCATGCAGTCGTTACCTTTCTTGGAGTCTTGGCTCGGTTGAATAGAGGGGGGCATTCATTATTTTTGGGAGGACGCTCTCACTCATTATTCTTCATCCACATTTTGTATTGACGATCCTCTTGTCTTGCATATTTTGTATCAGCATTCACCTTGTCTTGCATATTCTGTTTGGCATTTATTTGGTCTTGTATATCTCGTATCAACGTTCCTCTTATCTTGCATATTCTATATCGGCAATCATTCTGACCTGCATTTCCTTTGGAAACCATGGTTGAACGCCATCTGGCTTCACTCATTACCCTATTCTCTAGGACAGTGTAAGCACAACTGTGAAGCATCTCTATACTCTGCAGCAATCATTGGGGTAGTTGGGAGGAAAGACGTTAAGTGAGCTATCAAGTTTCAGACTACATTCTTTCAGGCATGTTTTAAAATGTCCTGGAATTGCTTAATCGTGTATATTGATTATATCTCTCTCTCTCTCTTTTCTTTAAATGAATCGGGGTGTATTGAGGATGCGATCTTGGAAACACATCAAGTTAAATGATTTAAACAACAATTACTCTGTAACTTCTCTTGCTCCATTAGCTGAATATCTCTCTTTTCTTTTCAACCCTGTTGTGACTTCTTATCTAGTTCCCAAGATTTATTCGCATCTACCCCTCTTTGTTACTTGAGGCAAAATCTTCTCGTTCTCTTGGGTTTTTGAATCTGGGTCAGACCTTACAATTTATTCATGGCCAGTAGATGAAATAAATTTGAACTAAGGATATTCTTTAACAGTGATTTAGACAAAGTTTTCTTTTCCTCTAGTAAGTATGAAAAGAATACAATGCATTTGATTGTAGAGGAACGAAATCTTGGACTAAGTCATATGACCTCATTCTCTTCTCTGTAAGTCTAAAATAAGTATCTTCATTTGATTGTAAAATAAAGTGTTAGAAATTGAGTCTCTAAAATTATAAACTCTTGGGGTTAAGAATTTTAAATGTCGAGTAAAGGTGAGAGTGCTGACAGCACGAGAAACGTGCTCATTATTGATAAAAATCCTTGGCCAAGGTTATGATGCTTAGATCAAACATTTATCAGCCATCAAGAACCAGATATACCCTTGGTTAGAATGGTCTTTCTAGTTAGGAGATCCTATAGTGAGAGATCAACCAGGGTAGTATAGGTTCTTGACACCAAACTCATATGGCATGTTGGTAATTTGTGAAAACCTTTATAGACTGCCCTCGTGAAGGTTTAGGTTTCTTCCCTTGAAGAAACACAGGAGACCAGTAGATCTTTGGTTGGGCGGAAAAGCCCTTAATGATATTTCTTTTTCCCTTAAAGACAAAGTCCTGTACAAGCATTCCAGCCTTCTAATTGTACTTTCTTGTAAATTTTTCTCTCTCTTAATTTCAGGTATATTTACTTTAACATGCTTATTTCATAGCTGTAATAAATGCTCTATTCATTTCGAAAGTAATGAAAAAGTTAGTTCTTAACCAACTATGGTTTTTAGTTATATAAATTGATAATTGTTCCTTTTCAACTAAAATTGAAAAACTAGAAGTTAGTTGATGAATGTTTATGTAGTTATTGTTCAGATTGTTTATTTTTTTCATTCATTATTGCAAAGGAAACTCTCGTAAGAAAAACTAGTCAGTTACACTTCAGCTGAATCTGGTAGTTAGTTACCATTCTTAAACTGTAGATAAGTTATAGTGTTACACTCAAGCCACGTTTCTATGGGCCATTCAAAGTCATCAGGAGAGTTGATGCAGTGGCTTATGAGTTGGAGCTACCAGCAAGTAGCAAAGTTCACAATGTCTTCCACGTGTCTCGCCTCAAGAAGGCACTTGGACACAATGTTGTTGCTTCTTCTAATTTGCCTCCTTTGAATGAGGAAGGACAGTTGGTTTTGGTTCCAGAGGAGACAGTCAATTCCAGAGAACGCTCTTTGAGGAGGACAATCAAAGAGTATTTGGTGAAGTGGAAGAATTTGCCTATTGAGGATGCTACTTGGGAGAATGAGGAGATTTTGCAACATCCAGACTTGCGATTGCTTGAGGGCAAGCAATCTTGGGGAGGGCAGACTGTAATGTCCCCTTCTTAGTAGTGATCAGTGTAGTTGGCCGTTAGCCTATTCTAGAGGCCCATAGGCTAGTCAGGAGAAGTAATTAGGTTTTCCTATTTTCTAGGAGGATGTTTTGGCAGTTTTGGAGGCTTGCATGTTGGAGTTTTGCAGTTTGGATTCTAGATTCCTTCTGGGTTTTCAGAGAGCTTTGTAGTGGTGTGACATGCAACTAACACTGCACTTTTCCAGATTTACTATTTTTAGTAAGTTGCGATGGCTGCTCAAAATGTGGTTAAAATGCATTTGGACACACTTGCTATTTTTAGCAGTATGCTATTTTTAGTAAGTGTTATTTTTAGCAGTGCAATTTTTAGCAAGGTTTCAACAAGCCAGTTCAGAGGCTATTCCAAGCAAGTCAGTTTGAGCAGTTTGATCTTCAGCGCTTCTGGAGGTATTTTTGGTAGGTCAGAGCTTGAGTTAGGTGCTTCTCATAGTGAGGTAAAATATTTTTATAAAGTGAAATATTATTAAGGCATGGTGGATGCCTTAGTAGAGAAATAAGTGAATTTTATTAATGTATTTCACTTTAATACTTTGGACTCCTAACTTAGAGGATTATTTGTATTTTTGATAGAATATATGGCCTTCATGTAAAGGGACGACTTGAGAGATGGCTTAATGAAATGCAAATGTGAAAAGGTGAATGTGGATTTGAATGTCATGTGGGCGCCCTAATTGGAGGGAAATGGATTTGAATTGATGGAGAAACTTATAAATAAGAGTGTTGGCTTCATTCTTTTCATCCGTGAAGAAAATATAATGAACTGTTGCCGAAATGGTCATTGAATTGCTTCGAGGAATGCATACCTCCTAGCTATCTTAGTTTCTTGCTTGAAAGATAGCAACTAGCTAAGAGAAAAGGTTGTTCTTTCCACTGAAGAACAGATGGAGCTCATTGTAGTGAAGATGTTTCAAGTTTTTTGAAGTTCTTTGATGTTTTTGTCAGTTTACAGGTTGTTGATTATTGTAGTGATGAAAGAGCATTTCAATCATAAGTCTTGGTGTGAATTTTGTTTGCTTCTAGGTAGTCTCTCAATCTCTTCCTAGGCCATAGGTGTCCCATTTTGCAAAGTTGGGGAATTTTTAATGAAGTTTTTGAATTTATCTTCGAGGTCGACCCTCCTATGAGGTCGTACCATGCCTATGTGTGCATTGGGATTCATGCATAATTTAATATCATGTGTTTGATGTAGTTTCAGCGTTGGGAATTAGGCGCCATCTTCCTTAGACTCATTTGCACTTAATTTCAGGTCTTTTGGTGGAGTCTTGGAGAAGTTATGACCTTTAGGCGTGGTTTTGCTTGCTGGTTTGAGTTTATTGTTTGTTGGTTTGCGTTTAGTGCTTGCTGGTTTTGCATATCAGATTGTCGTAGTTGGAGTTTTGGGTCTAATTTTCATATTTGGGAGTCTTATGAAGTTGGAGAAACATAATATATCATTTGCAGCAACTTGGACAGCTATAACACTTGGTTTCTTGTAGATTATATTTCATATTGTAATGCTGAATCAGTAGTACTGATCAGCTCTTTTACATTTCTGCAAAGTACTATTGTATTCCCACTATTAGTGGAAGAGGGCAGGCCTCACTGCCCTATTTACTTTCTTGCATAAGCATTTTCATTCCCAATGTTTGGTGGAAGAGACAAGCCTCGCCATCTTTACTTTATGTACTTGCATATCTCACCTTGTTGATCGGCTAAGCCGTCAATCTACTCCCGCTAAATAAGTGGTCGAGTTGCATAATCTTTGTTTTTCCAGCATTTTAGTTTATTAGCTAACGATCCACAGCGCCATATGCTCACACCTCCCCGTCATTGGGATCTTGGCGTACATTCCTGGTGTAGGGTTACATTTCAATGCTGGTTTTGGTTTTGCTAACGCTGGTGGGTGAAATTGTTGATGTAAAAATTGAAAAAACAGTAAGGGGGTTATTTCATCTATTTCTTCTATTATCCTTGAATCCTAGCCTAAAGTAAATAATTACCTTTAATTATCTAACCCCATTCCTTATCCCTTTCCTCAAAAAATTAAATGAATAATATATTTATTTAATTCCATTCAACATGTCCCATCTCCCAACCTCTTTTCATTAAATCCTAATCTAATCCTAATCTCCTCCTATGTGGTTGCACACACTTAATCCATGATTAAGTGGGTCAACCCTCCCCATTACATCATGTACATGGCCCTTTCTACATGTGATATAGCCTTGGTACCATGTCACATGGACCTTGTCCCGTCAAGGTACCATCATCTTCACATCATACTTCATGGTGCCAGTTGGCACCATCCCAAGAAGTGAGATGTCTCACCCATCCTCCACCCTTGATCATCAACTTACAATCTTGACCCTCCATCCAAAATCCCAAAACCTATATATCCAATACCTAGCCATTCTACAGACCTCTCATTCATTTTATCACTAAAGCGCCATTATGCTACATAAATTTTAAGAGCATACATCCAATCTTGGGAAAATCTACTCAACAAGAGGCTCGACATAATTCGTTTTCATCCAATCCTATGTTGGTTTGAGCTTTCTACGCCTTATCTTGAGTGTTTTGTTTGATTTTGTTGCAATTTCACTCACATTGAGCACATTTTCATGCGCACACTAGGAAAATTTCTTAGAAAGGATTAACAATCCTTTAAAGATTTGGTCAGAAAAAACTCAAATTGAGCCCTCATATGCCCTCATTTGCAACGATTTAGCTTGGAGGTTTCAAGGGAGATTTTAATAAAACCTCCCAACTTGGGTGCTCAAAAGACTCTATGAGTCTATCCCTTAAAAAAAATTGAGGAATACTCTCACTTCGACAGAGGCAGCAACTATGGATCCTCTCAATCAGTCTCTTGGGTTGATGCTTCATGCCATGGGGCTCCTTGTAAAGGAATCTCAGAAAATAGCCTTGATTCTCAAAACTACAATTAGCTGGGAAGGCAATGATCAAAACACAGATATCCTTTCAAAAAGGGAATCAGTTGTGGATTCTCTATGTAGGAAGGCAGAAGGTGAATTAACAGGAATAGAGTATGAGGAAGATCTGTTCTCTAAGGTGGTTTTAACCATCTCCCAATCCAACAATTCCAAGATTAAACCTAATTGTAGTTCTAAGGGTAGAAGAGGAAGGAAATCAAATAGAGAAAATATATAGGAATTGGCTCTGCAGGAGAACAAAAAATTATTAAAGGGATTATATATTTTTGAAAATAGAAGGGTGGAAGTCTCTCCCTCCAACCATAATTCTTTTTTCTTGAAATCTTATGGGTATGAATACCCCTAACAGAAGACATTTGATCAAGCATCAATTATTAGTGTGAAAAATTGATGTGATTTTGTTGCAAGAAACTAAATTATGGAAGGAAGAAGCCAATTCTTTGCTTCAAAACAGCTAGCATCATTGGAAGGGAGATTTTATAACTACAATAGGGGCTTCAGAGGGGACTAGGAATTTTTTGGCATCCCCTTTCTACTGAAGTCTCGATTATGGGTTCTCACAATAATTGGCAACTCTATGGACACATATAAAACTTGACATATTTTGGAGACAAAAAAAATTATCATTTCTGAGACTTGAAAGGAATCTGTTGAAAAAAATTTCCATATATGTGTATGAAATATGTACAGTCACTAGTCCATACAAGTTGCTCATATGCAATCCATGGCACGAACATCGATAAAAGATCCTTGCATATTCTATGGTCTACACAACACTACATCACTTCTATATCGTCGACAATATTTGAAAAAAAAATCATATTCACTCTTGGGTTGCAAGCTGACGTAAGTAGGAGGATTAGCCACAAAGTTTTTTTTTTTAAATCCTAAGGGCCAACACCAATCACATGGGTGACCAAAGGACCAAGACCTAGCTCCTGGTCACAACAAGCAAAGGGTGAAGTCCTCAACAAGCTCCATCCAACAAGCCACCTATCGTTAGAGTTTGTCACCCTATCTCCACCTACAAACCACCAAGGAGCCATCCAAGTTGTGCCACCACCCTCCCACCACACTCCCACAAGCTCACTCTCTTGCCACCATTGTCGCCATCAAGCCACCCTACAACCACCATCATTCAGTTTTGAAGCCTAATGGAGTAGTTTGTATAATATCCATCCCATTTTTTTCAAATTTTGCACTTGTTAGCATTAGCAAAATAACAATGGTAAGTAACTAAAATAAGCTCCCTTCCACTTTTTGATCACCCAGATCCCAATGTGGGCAAAGTGAGAGCATACAATGGCAAAGTGTACATTGCAATGTTTGAAAGCAACCACTTGTTCAATGGGGTGAGTGATAAGCTATAATCAACTAAAACCAATTACCTTCCACTTTATGATCACTCGGTTCTCGATGTGGGCAAGATGAGAGCATATGATGGCAAGGCTTACAATGAAATGCTACTGAAGTAAACCACTTGTTCAGTGGGGTGAGTATAAAACCCCCAAAGCATGAAAGGAAACATCTGCTTATTCAGCAAGAAAACAAGAAAGAGTTCATCTGCTTATTCAATGGAAATTACATGAAACTAGAAAGAGATCATCCGCTTATTCAACGGGAATAGAAGTGCCACTTATTCAGTGGGGTTAGCAATGAAGCCACTTATTCAATGGGGTAAGTAGCAAAACCAGATATGATAAGTTATGAAGTAAACAACCCCCACATAATTTCCCAACATGAAACAAGGTATCCCCAACAATGTATTATCAATTATACCTCATGAAATGACCCCCAAAGGACTATATCAGGTCTAGAACATTGCTGCAACAGGTCCGATATGCAACAGCATGTCTGAAATCACTACAACAGCAACTTGCAAATGGCACGCCCTCCTAGAAAGTCATCCAAACACCATGGCAAGGTTTCCCAATTGTTTGCAAGGAAGCAAGAAGGTCAAACACCACCTACGGAGACTCCAAACACTGATAAATATAAGCAGATCACTGTCACAAGCCAAGGAAACTCAGGCCCAAACTGTACGGCCTGCTGAAAGGGGCGACCTACCTCTAAAAATCCAATTCCTCCTCAAAAAATCTGTTCTTTGGCACAAGGGGCACCCAATTTTGAGAAATCAGATAGAACAACACCCACAAAAAAATTTGTCACCCTCCAACCGACACAAGCAAAATGATTGTACGGCCTAGGTAGGAAACAATATGGCTGACAAACTGAAAACTCGGAAAAATCACTCCAAAATACTCACTCACTACAAATCAGTAATCACACCAAAATATGCATAGCTAGTAAACATCATAAGAAACCAAAACTGAAAGTCATCACCAATAAGTCCAATGGTGACTCTTGCAATGAAGCCACACCCACATCCAGCTAGGGAGTATCTCCCAACTCTGAAACTAGAGCAACTTTGAAGGTTGACCTCTCCAAAGCCCTTTAAGGATTCAATCCTCACTCCGACAACACTTCATTATCATCAAATAGCATAACCCAAATGAAAGTACAAGGTGGGTTTATATAGAAATTAGTGCTCCAAATTTGAAATTATTTTCCCTCCAAATGGGATGCCCAACTCCCAAAAGAATATTTATTTTATTTTATTTTCATTATGCCTCTAATCTAGGCGTCCAACTTAAGCAATGCAAGTACCCCATTTAAAACAACTTAAAGTCACCAAGTCTAGGCGTGGGGGTACAAGGGGGGCCTTATTTGAACTTAATGATTTAAGTCATAATATTACCTTTTTGAAGACTTAAGTGATGGTGGATGAATAATATGCCACAAATATCAAAGCTCACCAAACTGAAATTGCCAACCACTGTCAAAACTAGAAACCCTATATTGCACTACTACCAAGGTCAGGTGCTCAAAATAGCACTTACTAAAAATAGCAAACTGCTAAAAATAGTGTGTCCAAACTCCAAATTGGCCCAAATTGGATCACACTAAAACTTACTAAAAATAGTAAGTGCTAAAACTAGCAATACTGCCCACCAAGGCCCCAAAAAACCCAGAAAACTTTCTGGCAATATCTGCATACACTTTGAAAGTGCTAACACGAATCCTCCAAAGATCTTGGAACTCTCCCAACTCACTTGGAAGTCTACAGAAAACCCTGGAAACTGGCCAATACCCACGAAACCACATGGCATAAAAACGGGGACATTACAGTTTGTTTGGGAGAGCCATGACTTTCACCCAAGGAGCTGGATTTTTGCATTCGTATAGTCAACAATAAGTTTTTTCAAGTCATGTGTTGTGGTATCAGTAGTTTTTTCCAAATTTTGTTGTTTTGGATAGGAAGTCAATTTTGCTTTCCTTACCTCAACAAATCATATCTTGTTCCCATGGTATCCAATTTTGAACTTCTTATAAAAGCACTTTTCTAGCACTTCACAATGGATCATGTTTGGAGATGTTAATATATGATTTGTTCACTTACATTTTTGTTTGACCTTTTTGTTGGTTCCTTTGACTATGGTACTTAGTGAGTTTGCAACAAATCATGTCTAGAAGTGTTTTAGTCTTTGAGTCGTGAAAAACTTAAATGTTTATCTTTGGTTGTCTTTGTTTAACATAGTTATAAATGTATGGTTGAATTTGTATATTGCATTGTGAGATCTACAAGTTGTGTAGTTTTGTAGGTTCTTTATACTAACAGGTTGCATAGATAACTCACATGTGGGTCATCTATACCCATAGATATTTCAATGTGGATGCAGATTTTGTATGGTTGGCTTGGTTTGGTCACCTAATTCATTAGTTTTGTTATCATTATGAGGTGGAGAAATGGTGTTACCCAATATAGTTGTGTTGTAGGACCTAAAATTTTTAACCATATGGTGCACATATGTGAGACTTGGCGAAGCTTGTTACAAGTGCATTTGATGGTGATCATGGTGTCATGGAGTTTCCTTGCATGTTTCACAATTTGGCACAACATGATTGTTAATGCAAATGCATTGTAGGTGATATTGAATTGATTCCTGATTGCTAGTGTCTATTTATCTTCTTGGTTTGGAGATCTTGGTTCTACTTTATCCAATAGAGTTGTTAGTGTTGCAGTTGAGGCTGTGTGGACTATGGGTGATCTTCATTTAGGAGATGGTTATACAATGCACTGGATGCCTCAATATCAAAATTCAATGGGAGCTTTGGCAATGATGTGGATTCATCACTTGGTGATGGATGATCTTCTAAAGGTGGTTGTTGATGTCATGGATAAGCTCTTGGATTATAATTCTTGTATGCATTGAGAGTACTTTGATATCTTGAGTTCTATCGACAAGAGATGGATATCTTCATGTGTTATGGAGATGTTGACATCTTGGTACCATGAAAGAATTTTGGAGTCTTTGGTTAAAATATTGCTCATGATTTGTTAAATTGACAAATGATTGTTTACAAGATGGATGTTATTGTGCCATGGTGGACTCTTGGTTGAGCATTAGAGTTTTGGCATGATACAAGTGCTCTTAGGAGCAACAATGTTAATTTGGGACATGCGATCTCCTTTCAAGATGTAGATCATGTGTCATGTAATGTCCCCGTTTTTAGCACTTCACTTTTTAGTGATTGGTAGCCTATTCCAAATGTCGGTAGTGGAGTGTGAATTAGGGTTTCCGGCTGTTTGATGGGTTCTCTTGAAGATTCAGGGTTCTGCTTGTTGGAGTTTGGATGTTTGGATTATGGATTCCTTCTGGGTTTTCAGAGAGCTTCGCAGAGGTATGATTTGCAACTGCTTCGGGCAACCTTTCCGAACTTACTATTTTTAGTAAGTTATGACGGCTACATCTCTGAGTTTGGGATTTTGGATTGCGGACTCTTTCTGGGTTTTCAGAAAGCTTCACAATGGTATCGCATGCGTTGCATTCTGAGCAACTTCTTGAATTTACTATTTTTAGTAAATTCTATTTTTAGCAGTGGTCCAGTCAGCATCAGCTCAGCAGGCTTTCCTTTTCTGGCAGTTCATTGGGTAATTCTGATTTTTGGCTTAAGGGGTTCATTTTGGAGAAATAAGTCATTTAAAGTCAATAATGTTTTATTTTATAAAATACCCCCTTGTCCTAGTAATATGACTTTAAGTTATTTTAAAAAAGGGGACTTTGAGGGTGGTTATCTCATGAGGATTTATTTTGATATTTCTAAAGTCAAAAATACTTCTTGGAGAAAAGGACGCCATTTTATGAAGAGGAGATTTTTTATAAAGTCAAAATTCAACCTTATGAAAGGGGGCGCCCAAACTGGAGGGAAAAGGAGTCAATTCAAATTTGAAATTAGGGTTTGTTTTCTAGAAGCTTCTGGAAGGCTTTCTCAAAATTATAAAAGGAAGCTTCGGGTCCTCATTTTATTATCTTATGACTTCTATATTGTTATGCTGCCGAAATGGTAACAGGATTGCTTCGAGGAATGAATGCCTCCTAGCCTTGGCTCGACTTCGTGCTTGAGAGATAGCACCTAGTGGAGAGGTTTGCTTGTTTGAGTGACATTTTGTAGTGAGGTTTGCATTTGTAGTTTGGGTTTACTTATGTAGTTCAGTTTATTGCATTTTATGTCATTTTCTGGAGTTGCTGATAACAGGGCTGAATCTAGAGTTTCACTCATAAATCAAAAAATACAAAAAAAGTTGTTCTGGGTATTGTCTCATTGGTTTTCTCTGTTGGAAGCGACCCTTCATGAATATTTGCAGATTTTAATACGAAGTTTATGATTTTATAAAGCAAATTCGTCATTCCTTGTAGGGCGCCCTTTCTGGAGTGCTTTGGGATCCGTGCCATTAATTAATAGCCACTTTTAGCTGTCCTTTCTCATAACTAAACTAGGCACCATCATTTTAAGAGTATTTTGCATCAGTTTTCATGTAATTTGAGTGAGAAATGAGTGAGTTGTGAGCTTTTCATTGAGTTTATGTATTGCTGGTTCTGTAATTCATGTTGCTGGTCTGTCAGATCAGACTTGAGAAAATTGCATATTAGTGAAGGACGGGTGTTAGGAATTCATTATTGACCTAGTGGATGACATCTTTACTATTGCAGCAACTTGTAGAGCTTAAATCCTTGATCTTGCAGGCATTCTACTTCTCATTGTAAGCTGAACAGTAGTACTGTCAGCATTTCTCTCAGTTTTGCTTATCATGTTTGTAATTGCCCACTGAATAAGTGGAAGAGGCTGGCTTGCCGCCTATTTACTTGATTTGCA
Organism: Sequoia sempervirens; assembly: GCA_007258455.2. Taxonomy (NCBI): domain Eukaryota; kingdom Viridiplantae; phylum Streptophyta; class Pinopsida; order Cupressales; family Cupressaceae; genus Sequoia; species Sequoia sempervirens. The sequence continues at coordinate 5,984 of VDFB02103939.1, read as the reverse complement.
TTGTAATATCGTACATATCCGCCCTATGGTAGCTCCATTCCCACTCCGGGTTTGAAAGCACATTCTGGGTGTTGAGTTTACTTTCAGCATTTGTAGTGGTAGAGATCCTCTGACCATATGCTCGTCCATCTTGGACACATTCTTGGTTAGAGTTACTTCCAGTTGCAGTTCTGATTAATGTACTGACGATCCTCTTGCCATATGACAACCTCTCTCTTGTTGAGATTGAGTGCGCATTCTTGGCAAAGAGTTATATTGTAACTGCTGGTTTGATTTATCTAACCCTAACGGGTGTGTTGCATTGCTGATTGTAATTTGGAATTGAAAAATCCTTTCATTACATGTCATGGAGAATTCCTAATTCCATATCGATCATGTAGTTGGAGCTTTGGCAATCATTTGGAATAATCTAATTGATGAGCGGTGTGATCATTTTGTTTGTGAGCTTCTACTTATTGCGGTGTTGCATTGAAATTCGGTTGGCATGAAATGACTAGTTGTACACTTATTTCAAATTTGGGTAGGGCTAGAGATCTCTTGTTTCTTGGAGATCATGTATTGAGATAGATACTCTTTGATCAGGTTTTTGCAAGAAGATCGAGGAGCTTAAACCTAGGTTGAACATGAGTTCATGCTGAGGAGATTTCTCTTGAAGATAGTCATTGTGACTTGGTGTATTTTGGAGGATTTATCTCAATCCCCACTCTTGGTCCTCTAAGAGGTGAATCATCTAATAGGTATTGCCCACCTTGCTTTTAGATGCATTTTGTTTCATGCTTTATTTTCTCATGGGAATAAGTCTTGAGCTAAGGATGTTAATTTTGGAGGGCTTATTGGAGGATTATTTAGCATGGATTGTTTTTCATTTGTTTTCTCATGGGAATGAGCCTTGAGCTATGGATATCAGTTCTAGAGGGTTTATTTGAGAAGTATAGAGGAATCGATTTTCTATTCCTTCAATTTGAGAGGCATACATGATCTATTGATTCACATTATATGTTTGATCTATGAGTTGAAAGGTTGGATGTTGATAAGGCTTTTCTATTTGGAGTTTTGTAAAAGAGATCTTACTTATCACAACCTGAGCACTTAGAGGTGTTGGAAGGACATACTACAAGGTTTTGATTTGCAAATTCTCTCTTATGGTCTTGTGTTTCTTCTTGGAGGTTTGTGTTCACATGACATTGGAGTTGAGCTTTTTGTGGAACTATTATGATCACTATGTTTGTGGTCATGTTTTGTTATTGTACTTCATTGTTTTTTAATAACAACGAGGCTCTTTAATATCTTTCATTTGTTGAATGTGGAGAAATTGAGAAAGCTATTTAGACTAGTGGTGAGAGAGTTACATTGCAACAGTATTGTTTGCAAGTTTGAATATCATTGTGGATGTTTCTTGGTACTACATGACATTGATGGCATTGCTAAACCTTCTATGTGAGTGCTAGTGGTGGACTTTTGGATGAGTTGATTGATTTTAGATTTGACATTACCCATGCAATGGGATTTCTAGGTTGTATATGTGTCCTTTGTTGGATGTTCACATTATACCATGGTGTTGAGGGTCTTGAGGTTTTTTATCACATGTTTATGTATTGTTACCTTGGAAGATTTCTTTATGCAAGATAGTGTATATACATGGACTTGCAATTGTGGATTGGGTTGGATATGTTGATGGCATAAAGTTTATCTATTATGATGAGTATATCTTGGTTTTAGCAAGGTTGCGGTTAGTTGAATATGTTAGCAACTAGTTGTGATTGCTATTCCAGCTCTGGTGATTAACTCTTGGCAGCTACTTAAGCCTATTTGTTACCATTGGATTTAGTGTTTGTGTTTGGATATCGGTTTGAGACAAGATTTAGGCTTCTATGTGACAATTAATGTGGCATCTTTTTGGATTAGATCTTATCTTTTGTGCATTGGCATGATGGAGGATGAGAAGGTTCATGTTTGAGATGATCGCTTGGTTATTATTGCAAGTATCTTGACGGAGCACATGGAACACTTGGATGTTTGATGGTACATGTTGGCTATAGGGATTGTTCCCTTGATAATCGAGTTTCCCTTTGGAACCCTTATGCAATGTATACAACAAATGGGAGACTGTAGGAAAAAGTGTGGTGTACAACTTGCATAATGCTTGTAATGTAAAATTAATATTTATTTGTGATACACCTAGGAAATCTAGGGATGCATGCATCACATAGGTTAAACATTCTTGGAGACACTTTCTATGTTGTATGTAACATTGGGATAAATATTTAATGTCAGTTGCACATTGTAAAAAAATTAATATTGGAAAAAATTAGTACCAAAAAGTAAATAAAGGTGACATGATCTTGTAAGCTCGTGGTATTAAGCACATGGCTTGTGTAACACCACTTGGTGGTCTTGTGCAAGTTTGTTTCTATAAAAACAAGCACATGAATAGTTGTTGAGATGAACTCCCATAACCTTTGGCTTGTTGGCTAAGGTTGATTTAACATCTCTTGTAAGCTGCATATTTGAGGAGAGAAAGCATGGATTGGAATGTGTGGTTACATAATTCTCATTTGCTTATTCACATAGAATGCAATTAGAGAGCTTGATGTTTTAAAAGGCTTGCATGGAGATTTTGCATGAGGTAATACATTGAGTGTGTAAGTGCTTTTAGAGGTTAGGATTTTCCCAAGGTATATCTTGTGCTATCTTGATGGTGTGTTTGTCTATTCTTTTGCATTATCGATTTTGAATACTTGTTTGCATATTTTTCTTTCTTCAAGTTATGTGGAAATATTTTATTAGGGCTGCAAATTTCCTTCCAATATAGAGGCAAGTGCATCCCTCACATGTTTGTGACAAGGAGACATATCCAAAGTTGAGGGTTGGACCTTTTAAGCCAAAACACAAGTCAATTGAAGTTTCCATAATCTCAACATGCATGCCTTGTAGAAAAATAGAAAGTTGTAAACAACATATACAAGATTAGAGGCCATAACCTAGTTCCAACAAGACCTCACAAAAGAAAGACCATTTGATTGGTTTTCCAATCACCTAGGAGAGCAAGCAAAGAGAACAACATTGTGTACAAAGACTATCATATCAAGACATAGTGTAAGGTGGATTCATCCTTGAATGCTCTCTCTAAGGACGTCCCTCAAACTTATCTATATCCAATTCAATGTTCCACAGGGACATGCGCACGCCCCCCTCCCCCTCCCTCCCCCCCGCCCCCCAAAAAAAATCAAGTGTTTCCAAGATGTAGACATCTTCGAGACCCGAGGTCTTGGGGAAACATGCTCCCACCATCCTACCATTGTCACCATCACCACCACCAAGTACACAAGGATGTTTCCAAGACATCTCCCTCAAAGAGGGGCCATTTCCGAGGGGTCTCCTTATAATGAAGACATTAGAACATCCATAGGACCCTCGGCGAACTCCCTTGCATCTCCATATCACACCCAAGAAACCCAAGTGTTCCCCCACATCAACTAAGGCAAAACGTTCATTTTTTTTAAATCAGAAATCATTTTAGATCTTCATGCCAATAACCCTAATCCAATGGTCAATGGGCCCCATCCACACCCTAGGCAAACATGAAAAACTTATAAATAGACATCTAAGTGTCACTCTAAATCACTCTCAAGTTTTAACAGCAAAGTCAAAAGATACAGTAGTAGTTTGCAAACCTACAAGAATGATAAAGATTGAAAGTGAGAACATTATGAAGAGTGAGAGTAAGAGCAAGAGGAAGCGCAAGTGTAAAGTCACCATCATCACCACCAAGTACCCGAGGAGGTTTCCAAGACATCTCCCTCAAAGAGGGGCCATTTCTGAGGGGTCTCCCTATAATGAAGACGTTAGAACATCCATAAGACCCTCAAGGAACTCCCTTGCATCTCCATATCACACCCAAGACACCCAAGTGTTCCCCCACATCAACTAAGGAAAAACGTTCATTTTTTTTAAATTAGAAATCATTTTAGATTTTCATGCCAATAACCCTAATCCGATAGCCTATGGGCCCCACCCACACCCTAGGCAAACAAGAAAAACTTATAAATAGACATCTAAGTGTCACTCTAAATCGCTCCCAAGTTTTAACAGCAAAGTTGAAAGTTGCAATAGTAGTTTGCAAACCTGCAAGAATGATAAAGATTGCAAGTGAGAACATTATGAAGAGTGAGAGTAAGAGCAAGAGGAAGAGCAAGTGTGAAGTCTTCATCAATCAACCATTGAATCAACACATTCTCGAAGCCTCCAAGCCTCAAGGTATGCTTTGGCCCTTCATGACAAGTTTTTTTTAAATTGTTTGTTTTCAATTTACCAATTTAGTAACTAATGGGTAATTTAGGGGTTTCCAATTTACTAATTTAGTTTTACAAGTGAGATTTTTAATTTTATAATTTTATAACAGCAGTAATTAGGTGTTTATATTTATTTGTTAAATTAGTTATTTTATTTTATTTTTTACAAATTTGTATAAATATTTCATTAAATATTAAACTTTACATAACAAACTACGATTTTGTCTTTTGTGTATCCTATGTTTATGTGCCTCGTGCAACCTAGAGTAAGAAAAACAAAAGTGAAATCCTTATTTGACGAAGGTTGAAGAACAAGGGTTCATATTTTTGTATATTGTGTATCCTTTGCTTCTACACTTGGTGCAACCTAAAGTAAGAAAAACCTTATGTCTTGAGCCCATGCATAATTTAATGACATTACAACATGTATGGTAACTACAAAATTTGTTTCTTGTAGTGTCACCATAAGTTCTTCTCACAACATGGTGATGAAGTGGGTCAAAAATAGCAACAAGGCAACTAGTTCTATTGAGCACATTTTAGTTACCCTTCCAAATTATTAGAGAATTTTACCAAAGGTCCATTTGATAAGAAGTTGACTTTAATAAATGCAACCAGATTGCAAGAAAGACCTAGGGCATCAAAGGGCACTAGACTATAAAGATGTCATTTCCATCAACTTGAATTTCAAGACAGCATTCCAAGAGTTAATACACAAATTTTTTATGTCACAAGCAAATGTGTAGGAGTATTTAAGGGATTGTCACTTGAAAAAAAAATGAAATAAATAGATTGTGCGGTTATGTTGATGACCAAAGTCTTGTACATACTACTTTGCCATTGAGGGTGCTTACTCCTACTAGTACTAGGATCGCCTCAGATACATGAGTTTCACCTCATTCTACTTCTACTTTTCCATCTAGTTTAGAGGTAATCATAGCATATCCTAAGGGGAAACATAGAATGACCACTAGTGGTGCTACAAAGACAGTGGTAGAATTATTTGATGTGTAGAATAGGGACGAGATAGATTATGCCATTGGCAAATTCTTCTTTGCCAATGGCATTCCATTCCGTGTGGCTCGCTCTCCTTGTTATAAGGAGGTTGTGGCAAAAATAATAAGAGTAGGACCATTATATGTTCCACCAAGCAAGACAAAATTGAGGACAACAATTTTGGATAAGAACTATTCCAAGATTACTATTCTAAGGGAGATAAAGAAGGCTACCTAGGTCACAAGTGAATGTGGCATAATCATGGATGGGTGGACACATATCACCATTGTTTGGTCGTCAACATTATAGTCACATCCGACTAACATGTATAGAGGACCCTTACTTCTTTAGGGCTATTGAATGTTCAAGGCATTGTAAGGATGATGATTTTAGTTCCAAATCTTTAGCGATGCTATTAAGGAGGTTGGGCCAAAGAATGTGGTGCAAATAATGACAAATGCAATATATGTGTGCAAAGTTGCAGGGAAATTTATTGAGGCAGCCTACAAGCATTTTTGGTGGACTCAATGTTGTGTGCATGCCATGAATAATTCATTCAAGGACATGGGAAAAATTAGATGGATCAAAGAGATGGTTAATAATGCTCGAGATGTGTAGATGATTTTCTATAACCACCATACTTCACATGCACTTTTCAAAACCTTCTCTAAAAAGGAATTTTTGAAACCTATAGAG
>VDFB02103938.1:0-43113 GCA_007258455.2 Sequoia sempervirens | reverse complement strand
TAATGACCCCAAAAAACACTTTAAAATGGTAATTCTAGAACTTATTAAATTCTGATTTTACTATGATTTCCAACTGTTAGACTCCTAAAATCATAATATTGAACTTGCACAACAAAATATGGAAATGAAATTCTCAAAATGCACAAGTCTAAAAATGAAATATGATGAGATGTTGCTTTAAAATATGATTTTCAAACCTGAAAGTACAAATTTGACTTCACAAATGAATTCTAAAAAAAGACAATGACTACCCTCAACCTAGCAATATCTTCTTGAATTTTTTCTGATTTTTCCCAAGAAAATTGTCCTTAGTTCTCCACAAACTATTGCAAGTAGAGCAAATTCGCAAGTATAGCAAAACATTGTCACAATAAATAGGCGAACTCACTTTTATTTATGTCAACCACAAATTCATTTTTTTTCTAATTTTGAATGTTTGTCGAAATTTCAACAAGACTGTGCATCGAACTTTCGACAAAACCCAAGTTCATCAAAATTTCGACGAACATCGAGGATAAAATTTTAAAAAATTGAAAATTACACATCAAATCCCGACAATACATCAAATTATACATCTTTCATCAAAAAAATTCGTCGGATTTTGTAGTCAAATGAGTTAGTGAAATGTTCAAAGGTACCCATCTTTCAATGGTTTTTGTAATTCTTGCAATATATATGAATATAGAGCAATGGAATGTAGAAGCAAAATGAATCAAAATGTTTCATCATTTACTTGTCAATGCTTTACATGCAAAAAATTTTGACATAAAGCAAGTGAGTGCATAAGTCAAATGATGAATGCATATAACAATAGTAGAATGACTCGACCCTTCAATGGTTATTGTTATACATGCTATGGATTTGGACACAAAGCTAAGCAATGCAGATCTAGGATGAATGGAAGGAATGTTGTTTAAACACAATTGTAATAGACCTGGACATATTGCTAAGTTTTTCCTTAGTAGAAACACAAGGAAGGATAATTTGATAAAGAGGAATGAACCAATCAAAAAGGTTGATCTAGTTGAAGTAAAGAAGGAAATGGAAAATATTTGGAGAAAGAAGAGACAAAAGATAAGGAAGATTTGCAGATGTTTCCTTCGAAAACTAAGCCAAGAGTTATGGCTTAGGGGGAGTTTTAATGCATATCCTTTACCCCCCGCCAAAAAATATGTACTACAGTCTAAGCACGAAGATATGAGATGATGAACAACATGATAGATCTATTGGTGAAAATTGCAAAAGAAAATATGTCTATGAGGAGTTTTGTGGAGCTTGAGAAGTTATTTGTATATACATAAAATATGTTGTCAGCTTTATCGCTTGAAGAATTTATTGCAAAATTTTGATAGATAAGAGGGATATAAGCAAATTTTCCAAGGAAAATTCATTTCACAAAGCATTCAAAAAGAAGTAGAGCAATGAGAGGTGAATTTGGAGTGCAAAAGACGATTCAAATTTTAGTGCATTGAAACCCTAATTTGACAAGCATAGCAAAAGGGTATTTAGAGAATCTTGTGTGCTCTATCTTTCAAAGATTTGTGTTTGAAATCAATTTGAATCCACATTGCAATGGTTACACCCAAGGTTGTAGAAGTTTCAGAGAAACCCCAACCAAAGTTTAAGAGATACCCTACAAAGGCCATAGAAGACGACCCTTTAAGCACTTTTTGGCACATTTTGTATGGGGTCTTACCAATAGTGGATATTAGGGCATACATTCATGGAAGCATGGATGAGCATTCCCCTAGAAAGTTAATGGATGTATGGGAAAATGAATTAATTGGTGAAGACTTCACTTTGAAGCCCTAATCAAGAAGGAATTGGACGTATGGCAGTGGTTCCCTGTCATGTCCCCAAAATCGCAACATTAAGATAATATTATAATTAAATTATCAAAGATAAATATTAAAATATGAATATCATTATAATATAAATAATAACGAATATATTTTAAGAAGCATAGGATATAAAATATAATTTAATATTATTATAATTATAATAACTTAGACAATATTATAATTACAATATTTAGTTATCATAATTATTATGATAATGAATATTATAATATAAATATTGTAAACCCCAAAATCATAAAAGAAATAATATTCAAATACACCAATATCAAAATATAAATACTTTAAATATTGTAACCATTATAATTAATATTAAATATATAATGGCAGGATGTGATGAATCGAGCAAGAGGGATGTCTGAAGCAAAGCAACCTCGCACCTCATTGCATGTTTTTAAGAGGCTCTTAATTCATTCAAAAGTATGGGGAAAAGGAATAATAAAATATCGCAAGGGACAAAGGCCGTCTATTTCTCGGCAATCGCAAAGCCCAAGCAGAAAAGACAATTCGCATTCAAGACAAATTGGAGGAACGACCATATTACAAAGACCACCGATTGTGAATCGTCAGAAACATCATGTATATGCCAGCAAGAGGAATGTGCGGGTTACCTAAAGACCATCGAATTATAAAATAAATTCTAACAACAATTAACTATGGGAAGCACTCCACGTAATAAATGAATAAGGATTACTTAACAAAAGGACACTACTATGTGAACGGGTGCGTCCATTCCTCGTAGACCATAAAACGTACAAATGGTAAGTGTAGGCAGTGAGCAAGGGAGGAGTGAAGAAAACGGAAGTAAAATATCATGAGTATGTGGTAGTCAGAGCGAACCAGTGCTGCTGGAAATATAGCCAATAAAAAATATAAATACTTTGCATATACTTTACCACAAGAGAAGTATATTTCTACACACGAATGTGTTCAACATTATTTGATATCATTAAGGAATCTAAACCGATCACCATTCGTCCACCTCACTTCACACATATAAAGGGCAATGCAAGTATAAAGAGAGAAGTAGAGAGGAGCATAAGAAGGGAATGGAAGGGAAACAGAAAACAATCAGAATAGAATAAATTAGTCCAGGTTGAAAATATAAAAGATCGATGGAGAGGAGGCACGTAGTAGTACGCTGATAGGGAATACATCTGGAAGTAATCCGATATAGAGTGACGACCTGAGGTAAGTACCTACAACTGCCTGAATAACATTGAGAGTTATGCAATTAGGAAATTCGAATTGCTACCTACAATGGTTTATGGTATGATGCCTGATCTATATATTATTTGAATACCAGCTGAGTTTATAAATATATCATAGATGATTGGTAAATACTATATATATATGATGCAATTGGGAATAAGGATTTATGTTTATATAAAAGATATATATGTTACGGTTATCCGATAATGATGCTTGATCCTTATATTTATAATGACCCGTTTTGCTAATTGATATAATAAAATTCCATCTATAGGATTCCCGATAGAGGTCCAATATCTAATGTACTCTTAAACAGATCAGAATGGGATCATTCAGAGTGAATGGATAATCCTTGAACAAGAATGGAATAACTATATCTTCAATCCAATTCAATGTTATTACTGAGATTTCCTGAACTCTAACGTTTCTTGTGTCTCTTGAGGAATACTTCAAATGCAAGAATCAGGGTTAAATGCCTCCATCAAAAAGGGGTCATTACATTCCCAAACTTTTTCTATGATAACAAATGGATTAGAATGGCCTTGAGTAGAATTCATGATCACTTCGTCTTGACTTATATGTCACACATGATTACTAAGGAGGTGATAAGAGAGATCATCGATTCATGCTCCACCGGTCTAGTTTCAATCTTAAAATTAGTTAAAAACAAAGATGTAATGGAGAAAGCAGGTGCAACATTTGATCAGAGAGCCCTTACTATAAATCCTATCAAAAACCATGTTGTTAGGTATGCTACCATGGTCATTACATACAATATTTACTACACCAATAGAGACAACTCATTTTTTTCCACCGCAATTCATGTGGCACAGGACATCGTAGAGAATGGTGTTGATTATGACCTTTGTGAGTTTCTTAGGCAACAACTAATGGAAAACCTAAAGGAGATCAAAAAGAAAAAATATGTGTTTAAGTATGGCACATTGGTTATGTGCTTACTGTTCTAATTTTTGAAGGAGATTCTGATAATTGGAAAGGTTAACTAGATAACTGGAAAGCCTATGGCACATCAAATTGTTGATTACATGAGGAGCCTTGGAGACACCAATGCACAGGATGATGCACTTACTGCTTTCTTTGCAGTATTTTAGAGAAGAATGCATGAGAGACAAAGGATTCCTAAGGCAATCGTGGAAAAATACAAAAATGATATCACATTCCATGTTTCCACATATCACTACATCATGGAGGTAGTGGAACCAAGATTAGTTTGTGTTCCAGAATTGGGTTATGAGGTAACAAAGGTAGAACTAATTGGTTGTGAAGATGTTTTACTGAATAGTCCTAAAGATACAACAAAGCCTAGGTATGGAACAGTTGAGGAAAAATCCATGGAAGTCCACATGAAGAACCATAGATCAAGAAAAATGTTGATGCTATGATTGATGTATATGCACAAGAGTGTGACATTTCAAAGGAAAAAGTGAGATTTGCGAGAGAGAGAGAGAGAGAGAGTGAGTAGATATGGGTGTTGAAGAAGCATCCAGGAGTTCAAGGAGATTAGGTAGAACAGCTACCACTCTCCATTTGTACAAAAGTCCTTTGGGGCTTTACCTGTTGCAGGAGAGAAGAGAAAACCTATTGTTAGTCCTTTGGTCAAGAAAAAATCCACTCTGATTGTGCATGCCATCGGGGCAAAAAATAAGAAAACCACTACTATTGCACCTCCAGCTACACTAGCCAAAAGAAGATTGAAACAAAAGGCCACCAAAGAGAAAGACATTGGAGTAAATGTTGTTGATGAGGAAGAATTGGAAGGACCATAGTTGGTCCGAAAAAGAACAAATGATGCTTCACAAGGTGAAGCTAGTGTAAAGAAGAGAAGAATTGACATAGTAGACACTGATAGTGAAGAGGTATTTAAAATTCATATCATGGAGAAGAAGGAAGCCAAGAAGGCCTCCCAGGAGAAGAAGACTACAAAAGCTAAGAAGACTCTAGTAAAAAATAAGAAACAAATTGGACTAGAAAGGTCTCATTCCCCAATGAAGCTAGAAGCACTTTTTAACAACATAGTGTAGAATGATATGTTGAAGGAAACTGCAGAATTGTACAAGGAATCAAATGAGGTGGACAAGGCCACCATTCTTGAGGCTATTGTCAAGTACATTGTGGTACTTGAAGTACATATGAAGAATATTAGAAGGGATATTCCTGATGATGTATTATACATGTTGAAAAGAGAAGTTATAAATGAACATGAAAGGATAAAAGATGAAGCCTTGGAAAGAGTTGGTGCTACACTTTCAGAAGATGACAGGACCACATTGGTCACTGTATACAACAAGAAAATGAGAACCAAGCAAAAAATTAGGGTCTTAATGGGAAAAGACCAAAAAGTGATCTAGAGAGAGTCATAAAAGAAATCAATGATAAAGTTCAAGAGATTGTGCAGAAGTTAGGGTTGACTCTGATAATTAAGGAAGAAATGAATGTTGGTTCCAATGCTCAAAAACTTAATATAGAAGAAGAGGTACATGCAAAATAATGCTCAACATGAGCATGATACTAATGATGAAGTTGCACAAGATAACACCCCTCCGAAAGTGGAGGATATGTCAAATGTGAATGTAGATGAGGCAATTATCGGAGAAGACGTTGTGAAGGAAAATGTCATCAATCCTCCGGTACAAAATGATGAAGTCATTCCTCCAATAAATACAAAAAACATTACAGAGGAAGTGAATGCAGATAAGGATGTTGATGAAGAAAAGACTAAAGAGAAAGTTGATGAAGGGAAGAAGAAGATAAAGAGGAAGATGCAAACAAGGACAAGGATGCATCTAGAGATGCAAAGAAAGACAAATTAGTCGACTTCAGTACAACTTATGATAAGGTAAACACTACAGAGGTTACAAAGTCTCTTGGTGAATATTCTGACTCCTCCAAAGATTCTCTGATAAATCTACTAAGTGTTCAACCTAGTTTCTGACTAGTTGTGTCCTCACAACTATGGAGATGCAGAGAAAGACAAATCAGTCAACTTCGGTACAACAAATGATAAGGTAAAGGCTACAAAGGTTACAAAGTCTCTTGGTGAATCTTTTGGCTCCTCCAAAGATTCTTTGATAAATCTACTAAGTGTTCAACCTAGTTTCCGACTAGTTGTGTCGTCACAACTATTGCAACTATCGATGAATCAAGGTAATGTGGATTTGAACAAGATTTTTCCTATCCACAAGCTTCAACTAGGAGACTTGTTCCATACATCTACTAGAAAGGAGATAATTGATTCATATCAAAGGAGCAAAGAGCTAATGGATGAGGCAAGTAAGGCATTACATGAGATCATACCTAAAACAAGCATAGACACATCTATCTCCAGTATAGGTAATCGCAAATTGTTGATTGATTCCTTCAAAACATATGCATCTGGATTGAAGGTAGGGGCAGAGAAGGAAGTTGAGAAAAGGATAAGTGACAAAAGGATGCTGGAGATAAAAGAGAAATGTGTTGTTGCACATAAGAAATTTTTAGAATTGTTGAAGGATGCAGAAGCATGCATAGGAGAGGCTAAGGCACTATTGCAATATGGTATGAAGTGGCCTAGAGCCACACTAAACATAAGGAAGGAAACGGACTCCATTGAGTCTTAGATCAATGCAACCTCTAGTGCATATGACCCAACAGTTGACCTCACTTGTGCTACAAGGAATATCATAGAGGATCTTCACAAGAAGTTCTTCCAACTGCAAGCACAAAAGGAAAACATCATTTTGCAGTTTAGAGAAGTAAGGGATCTGGTCAATCCCAAACTTACAATTGTTTCCCGATCTCTTCTCAGTGTAGACAAGGCAAAGAAGATGAATCTGGTACTTGCTACACTAGAAAGAGAAGTTCTATTGGAGTTGGAAATGCAAAACAGGTTGCTTGCAGAGGCCAAGCATGAATGAGAACAAGGAAGGTGGGCCTGAGAAGATCATGTGAAGAAATTGCATACGTCAACCACCTCCAGTTGACTCATTTTCTATATTCTTATGTATTTTTGTTCAAGATTTTTAGTAAATATGTGGACCATATAAAACAAGTTTGAGTTTTTTCTCTAATATATGACTCAGGGGGAGTCTATTCAATTAGTATATATGATTACATCATTTAGGGGGGTCTCTGATAATGAATCAAAAACAGTTTTGTATAAGCACCCTTTGCTCTTGATGTCAAAGGGTGGGAGTATTGCAAAAAAAAATTAAAGATTTTTGGCATGTTGCCATCAATGATAAAGGGGGAGATTGTTGGAAGTTTGAGGAGATTGTCATTGATGATGTTGTTTTGGCAACATGAGCATGGATTATACATAACAATGGAATACAGTGTTATCATTGATGCCAACATTGTTGTGGATTATTTTGATTAATCCTAACATGCTTCTGAGGTGCTGAAGAAGTCATTTGTGCAAGGAGATTTAGTTCGAAAAGCTCAGTTATGTGGAAATCTGAAAAGTGTCAAAATTGCCAGTTCAGTGGTTTAGTGTATTAGTTTTTGGGTCCACACCACTCTACAAAATATGTTTTGCTCTACGATTCTAAACTAATTTTTGTGGTTGTTAGAAGAATCTAAATCCAAGATTTCATATGGTTTGGCGAAGTATTCTAAGAGATATGAATGACAGAGTTCGGTCTAGCATAATATAGTCACTTTTTGTATAGTGTGTTGATGTGGGAGATTCCACACTTCTCCGCAAATGAGTCTTTGATGTTACGATGTTGGCAATAAGTTTCCAAATGTCAATTGAGTATGAATTCCAGATGACATCATGTTTTAAGGTCCACGTGTTGTGAATTAGATGAACAGTTGAAGGATTTTTTATTTAGGTCCTATGATGTGTCAACCTAACACATTTGATGAGTATGTGAAGGATTAATGTGTTGATTCTTTATGTGGGATCTATTATAAGTCCACATCGACCTATCTTAAAGTATTTTGATATTTGAATTGAGGTGTGTGTTATGGATAAGGTTTGGAGCCAACAAGTTGAATTTTATGTGTTACATCCAATTAGGTCAACCTAATTGACGTTACACTTGATGCCAACATATATGATGGATTGATTTTGATGTTTTGTGATAAGAGATGATGTATGCAAGATATGATGCAAATTTGATCAAAGCAATGCAAAGATAAGTGTTGAATGTTGATATCAGAATTATGCAAATACAAAGCAGAACATAGCAATGATCCAAATCAATGTGAAGTTTGTTATTGTGCTTCATTGAAACTATATCCCTACATATTGTAGATGCTTTTGTAACAATTCAAATTAGACGATCGATGTGTCACCTTTATTCTATCTTTTTCTCTGTGGATAGTGACTCCACCTGGATAATGAGTCAACCTGCAATGAGCACTTATGTAACATACTATAACCAATTATAATATATTGAGCTAATCCTCACCATGGTTTTTCTCATTTTGAGTTTGCCACGTAAAAATCTTGGTGTTCATGTGTTATGTGATGTTGTGGATATTTCATGCTTTCTTTCCTTGGAACAATTAAATATGTTTTGGTAATTGGATGGCTAATGTTTGAATGGTTTAATAGAATATTGATTCAGCCCCTCTCAACGCCCCGCTCCCCACCCCACCCCACCCTCTCTCAGTATTCTAAGTGTTCAACAAACACATTTTCAATTGCTGGCGCAAACCCCAAACACATGGCATAAGCAAAAGAACAAGCCCTATCTACCAGATATCCACAAATAATCCAAAAAGCCAACTCAAGACATAATGCAACACCAAAGCAATCAATCAACATGTAGATCACATGGGGGATGTTTCATAAACATCCAACAACATTTTCATGAACTTCTTTCATATTGCCATGCCATCAATAACTACCACAGACCAACCAAGAGCAAAATACTTCATCAAAGTGGCTTATAATTATCAAGTATTTGCATATTATTCCTCTAAAAATTCTCTCTTGAGGAAGTTATTTGATCACAATTTTTGTTTGCTTCCCTAATCTTTCATTAATCTTTTATAGTTTATGAAATGTTTAATCATTGAATCATTTACTATTGATATCATTATTGCAATGTCCACCCTATAATCAACACATTTATTTACCCTTTCTTTCATATAAGGTGTTTTATTTCCTCACAATTATATATATAAACAAAACTCATTATACATATATTTCCCCTCTCCATAGAAACAAGTAAAAGAAACACATTGCTCATTCATGGTGAAATAGATTCTCGTTAGTATTGAGACACTAATAAATATATTTATTAAAAGTAAAAAATTCATGAGATTGCAAATCTTTTGGTGTATCAATATTTTGTCCTAAATTTGATGGTTTATCAAGTAGATTTTTCCAAAAGCATACCTTATTTAAAATATCAATTAATTTTTTGATTAAACATATAAAAATACAACTACAAAATTTGACAAAGCATTCAAAATCTTCAATTTCTTAAATATTAATTATATTTTCGAATAAAGATGCATATTATCACCATTAGACTGTCAAATTTAATCATTATGAAGGTAATAAAATATTAAAAAACCAATTGAACATTCCCAAAATCAGGAGGATTAACTCACATCGTCCTCGGTGTGAAACGAGATGGAAAAGGCCAAAAGAAGTTTGGAAAGAGAGGGTTCGTATCTTTTGTGCAGTTGGGCAGGTGGAAACTGAAAAGCATTTTATCCTAGATTGTAAAGCTTACAGTAACATCAAAGGAAGCTATATAAGTGGGTTAACAGCTGCAAATTTTCAAGATTTATTCAACATGGAATGGGTGCGTAGAATGAGAGAGTTCATTATCAAACTAAACTGTGCAAGAACAACACTTCACAATGCTAAAATAGCAGGGATCCCTGTCCCATAGACCACCTTTTGATGCTGTGGACGTTAAAAGTCTTCTATTCTATTCTACAAAGAACACATATTTGTTTGTTAAAACCATTACCCCGAATTACGTTGCAATAATACGAAGAAGCTCCTTGCAAAGCAATAAAAAATAAACGTTAGGAAAATATCAAATAGATAGGTCAATTTTAAAAAATAAAAATAATAAATGATGAAGACGGCCATCCAGCCGGCTTCTCCACAGTAGCAAATCACCTTGTATTTTCACGATCTTTACAGAAACTAGAGTAGGGCAATGGCCTCCTTGAGGCACTCTAAATTCAAGCTAGGCAGAATTAGCGCCTGCACAATCGCAATTGAACAATTAGCATATTCTCATATTCCAAAACCCTTAAAGCGAGGGCACTAAAACAATATCGAAATGTGGGCAAAAGAAAAAAAATGAGGTACCAACATAAATGGATCAAACCTCTCACCGCTTCCAAAGCGCTGGATCCTGTGATTTTTTAACGGCCTGCAAAATACAGAGACGGGTGCAAACCAGACCCTGAGAGAAAAGAGAGCGAAAGGCAAAGGCAATAGCAACATATACATTTTGACTTAGTTTCGAAGTACCTTTGTTGAAGTACTTTCAAAGTACCTTTGTTAATGCCGGTATTGTGGCCAAATATTTCGCAGATGAGGTTCTTAAAACGATAAGTCGAGGCGGCCATATCAAGGGAAGATATTTTTCTATTTTATCTTTCCTCAAGAATTAACTGCGTAGGAGAGGGCCTACATTTGGCAGTGACCCTGCCTACAAGTGCGACTGTTTTCATTCAAAGTTGCCCTTCAAATAGTAAATATATTTTTAAAAAATCCTGTGTAAATTTTGATAGTTTGTCCAAAATCTCCTCTTTCATGTCAATACAGTATTAGTTGTATTTTACAGGAAAAATGCTCAACTACGGCTATACAGCCATCAAATTTAGGCCCAAGCAATTTGTTATATATTTATTATAAAGAGTATAAGCATTATCCTAATTATTCTTTTGTGGAGCAAGTGAGAAAGCAGAGCAGAGAGCAGGGTTCGTGTTAGCTTCGTGCACATTGTTTATTGTCTCCCTAGATTTCTCTCCTATTGGTTTATCACGTAGCGTTGTTTGTCACTTGTGGCATGCATGTAAATATATATATATCTATATACTTTATACATAGATTAAGAAAAACTAAAACTTTGACTTCCATGCACCCATTGAAAAAAAAGAGTAATGGATGGATGGTGAATGACAACTCGCGAAAAAAATATAATGTGTTGATTTATGTTAGTGGATTCTCTTTTGGAGTGGACTCGGATATTGGAACTAAAAGGAAGTGCACTAAAAAATATTATTTATTAATTGGCCACGTTTAACAGGAAGTAACTTTTTGCCTTCTAGATTCTTTTGATGATTGAATTGATTTTTAATTCAATAAATGCGAATGAGCAAACTACTCTTGAGTAATTTCCCACGTTCTGTCGTTTCCAATATATTCCAAACAACGAAATGTGTTTGCACTATAAGTTCAAATTTTGTAGGTTTTAACATTTTACGAAACCAGCATGCATTGTATGCAAAGCAAGTTGTCCTCCTGCTTCGTTTTATAAACCCATATTTATATGGTCCATGAAACCAAACAATTTATGAGAGCAAGAGCTGCAGCAAAAGTGCCTCACGCCAACACACCCAAAATGCATCGGCACTCTGACAGCTTTTCATACTCCAGAGTAGTTTGATATCTTAAAATTATTTATTCACCTCATTTGCGAGTGAGAATATGGGGAAGAAAATAACTTTGCTCGTGGCTCTTTATCTCTTCACATATTTATTGTCAAAGTGCCACAGGACAAATGCTGTTGTGAATTGTGCAGAAGAAGATAGGGATGCACTCCTCCAATTCAAGGCCGCCATTCTCAGAGACCCTGTCGGAGTTCTAAGCTCATGGAAGAGCGACACAAATTGCTGCTACTGGAATGGTGTCACCTGCCAAAACAAGACTGGGCGAGTAGTCCATCTCATCTTATCCGAAGACAACAACAATAACAGTGTGTACATGACTGGCACCATGTCCCAATCCATATTCAGCCTCTCTTTCCTTCAACAGCTCATTATTTACAATATGAAGAATATTAGTGGATCCATTCCATCCTCAATTTCTCACCTTTCATTCCTCACCCACCTTACTTTAGCCAACAACAAACTTACAGGCTCCATTCCCCCCTCCATTACCATGCTCTCCCACCTACAATTTCTCATCCTCGAAGGAAACTTGCTGACAGGCTATATTCCTAAAAACATTGGCAATCTGACTGAATTAGCGGGCCTGTCATTGCATGCAAATTATCTCTCAGGATCAATTCCTGCCAGCATTGCAAGTTTAAGAAAATTACAATGGATGGAGCTTGACAACAATCTTCTCTCGGGCTCAATACCAGACTCAATATCAGGCCTCACTTCTATAAGCACTCTAGACATATCAAACAATTTTCTCTCAGGTACTATTCCTTCCTCGTTGGGCAATCTTTCCTATCTTGCTTCTTTACAAGCCAGTAACAATTGCTTGAAGGGAGAGATCCCATCATCAATGGCTTTGCTAAAATCCAGTTTGAATAAATTGAAACTAGATAATAACCAATTGCAGGGCCACATCCCAGAATCCTTTATTGAGATGATTAATGTTTATACCCTTGACCTGTCCAGAAATAGGTTCACAGGTAATATCCCTTCTTTCTCAATTTCTTCCTCCTTTATGACCTTTAGTTTATTCAACAACAGCCTAACAGGCACCATCCCACCCTCTTTCGGCACCATGTCCAACCTACTCTCTCTTGCATTATCTTACAACAAGCTCACAGGTGTGATCCCTACTTCCTTTGGACAATCCTCACGGATTGAGGTTCTTTCCATGTCAAACAATAAACTTACAGGCCATATCCCCAATTCATTGGGGCAAATGCCATATTTGCAATATCTTCATCTATCAAATAATAACCTCAAAGGTGCAATTCCAAAACTCCCAATTTTATATAATTTGTTTGGCCTTAATCTTGCTAGGAATAGATTATCAGGGTCTCTTCCAGAGATATACAACAGTAGTCTATATTCCCTTGATTTATCTTACAATAATCTGCAGCTTTCTACAATCCCTAAATGGATTGTAGGTACAAGCTTCACAAATCTTCGGTTGGCTAGCTGTGGTATTTCTATGAGACTCAATGACTGGAAGCCTTGTTGTCCTGAACATTATTTAGCACTCGATCTCTCCGATAACAAAATCAATGGCAATTTGAGTGATATATTTTCAGAGATGTCTGCACTGCAATATGTAAAACTCTCAAATAATCAACTGGGTGGAAACATCCCTTCGTTGATTGGAAAGTTGAAGAGCCTGGAAGTTTTGGACCTGTCTGTAAACAGACTGAAAGGAATGATTCCAGAGGATGTGCTGCAGCTGAATAATTTGAAAGAATTCAATGTAAGTTACAATCATTTGTGTGGAAAAATTCCAGACAAGAAGCCATTGAATTCATTCCCAGCTTCTGCATATTCTCATAATCAGTGCCTCTGTGGATCTCCTCTTCCAGTTTGCAGTTATCATTAATCAACATCTAGTCAGATTTCTTGCATTGGATCTTGCTCAGGCCTCAGAAGAACAGTGTTCGGTTATAATTCTAAAATATTTTTTTGTAATCATGATCAGTGGCCTGATCAAATCTGTTGTAATCCCCAATATGCATGTGATTGTTGGCCTATTCAAATTCATTGTCATCCTGAGTATGCATTGCTTTTAAGTCATGACTCTTGTAAGTTTTTATGCCTATTTATTTTCCAATTTCCATTAAGTAAAATGAACAAAAATCATACAAATATCATATACAACAGAAAATAAATAATGGTTAATAGTTTAAAACCTTAAGATTTAAAAAATATGATTTGAAAAATAAGGCACCAAAAATTAACTCTTTGAAAGAATCCAATATAGATGGTTAGTTATCATATAACGATAATAGTTTCTCAATCAATGAAAATTGCTATAGACATCGTCAGATATATTTTAGGAATAAAACTTGTACATTCTGGCAAAGTCAACGTAAACATTTTTATACTAATATGGGCTAGTGTCTTTCTTAAGTCTGCATCTGGCCTCATCAGTTGGATGTGATATTCTACTCAAATTCAACAATTATCATGTTTACTGCAATTTATGAAATCCTTTATGCTTGACCACGAGAGCTTATCCCATTCAACTGGCATTTTAAGAAATTGATTCTAGAGAAATTGGTAAGAAACAGTCATTGGATCCACCCCTTTCATTTCCCAAACCACTTTGCCTCCCCACAATAAAAAAGAACACAACCTGTTGTCAGCTAAATCTTGACTGTTATTATCACCTTTTAAACTCAGACAACTCAGAATACAAATCTATAGAATGCTTGAACTCCAATATAATATCTAAGGTGGCATCTAGAGGCTGTAAAACGATAGATCCCATTTATATAGCATAGATTGTGTTTGCAGTGCAAATTTATAATAACAGTTTCTGGACTTATCTACATAGTACTATTCTTTTTTAACATTTTGAGCTTCACTAATGGGCTCACTATCAAGTAAAATCCCATATGAATCCTCCCAAACCACACGGCTACCTAATTTTCATAGTCTTATTGACATATTAGGAACAAAGATGACTTCTTGTAGAGAATCTAAAATACTCATCATTACTTGTAATGATTCAAGAAGAATGATTTAGAGTTTCATCCACACAATCCTCATATTGCAGATTGTTTGAAGAAATTTAATGCCAATTCCTCAGATGGGTACACATTTTTTATATAGAAATTTTGTTGGAGCCATTTGATATCAACTCCTACCAAAAAATTAGGACCCAAATAGTATTCGTCAAGTAGAATTGGATAGCCATTGGGACTCAAATGGTAGCCACCATTGAGAATAACTAGTAAAGCCCCAAGCTTAACAGCAATGCATTGATTGCATGACATAAAAGAACTAATGTGAAAACTGCATTGTGCCCTGAGTTTTTCTTAAACCTATGACATGCCCATTAAATTATAAACAACATGCCTGTTGCTTCCCCAACTGAAGTGACGGTTAAAATCATTTCTCCATGTTAAGTTTGAAATACATTGAAAGACAACTGATGGCCATGAATGTATGGGTTATTTAACCTATGGTAGCAATGAAAATCAGGGTGAAAATGTGCTTGCACGAATGCTGCATAACTTATCAAACTAGATTAAGTATCTTTTAAAGAACATCTGACAGTCTAACTACCAAACGTGTTTGTCGAGACTTTTCCTTACTGACAAGAAGGTTCTAAACACTTTTATAAAGATTTTGAAATCAATTGATGTCAATTGACCCCCATTGACTTACCAGGTATCTTACCTATGGAAATTATGTAGTAATTGTCAAATACCATTCCGCAAAAATTCCCACCTTTTAAACATTTCTAAGAGTCTCTCTTGCCATCTTACTTTAGCATATCACATTTGAAGGTCAGTGTATATCCTATAATCTCTCCATGTTACAGGGCTTTTTGGTTTACATTTTCACCATCTAGAAACTCTAAAAAATATTGCATACTCACATTATCCAAATGTTGCAGCTCTTGAGTATACCATAATCACTATAAACTTACCTTCCACAAACATAGTGAAAACTGAAAAAGAATTTTATTTTTCGAAGTCAACAGGAAGCTCTCATATATTTTGGATGGTGAAATAGCAACCTTTCAGTTTTTTATGGGTTATGATACAAAAATGAGGGTTTATCTTTGATGAGCCCCAACATTGCCTCATCTGATGATCATTTTTCTTGTTTTTCATTTGTATTTCCAAAAACACTTATATCTTTTAAACAGTCTTTTTAATTGATATTTTGATAAAAGTACTAAGTTTAAGTGCATGTTGTTTAATTGAATGGTTATATATTAAAGTAGTTATTTTTAGAATAATATAGCATTTTCTATCTTAGTTATGGTAATTGGCATGCTCATAAGTATTTGAAGTGTAGCAAAAGAAATTTTAGTGGGGTTAACCAGTGCCTACAGCAACTGAGGTCTGCAACCTGCAACTGTAGCTATAGCATGCCTGCAATCACAATTGTAGTGTTCCTGTAGACGTGAGAACAGCTTACCTGCAGCCGTAATAGCATCCTCCATGCAACTGCAACAGTAGTATCCATGCAGCCAATGATGTACCACACTTGCAGCAAAGAAGAGTCCTTGTACAAGTGGCAAGCATTGACTCTTCAACAAGACAGATGGAGTTTGCATAGAACTGAATAATTCAATCCACTCGTCCTTGTTTTCCTCAACAAACTTCTTTTCATAAACATGATGTGTTGTCCTAATGGGAATGCTCTTTCTAACTGCTTAAGACTTAGTTTCCTATTTTTATTGTTATTTTTAAAAATAAGATGTCCTCCCATATGATCGGGAGTGATTAGATAGATGTAGTATAAGTTATAGAATAGAATAAAGACAATAGATGTATGGAATATAAAAGTACACCAACAATAGAAACAGAGATACAATTATGCAATTGAAAATATACAGTGGCAGTAGATTTGAGAATATGTAATAGATTCTACCAAATTAATAGAAGATTGAGTTTTCTATCATGCGATTTCTTTCATTATCACTATGTCATACAGTCATACGCATTACAAGCATTTTGATTGAGTCAACAATTTATTCAGGGCAAGAGAGAAAGTCATGGCTTTACCGAAGCAAAGACCTACTTGAAGTGAACTGTAACTGAGCCTCTGTCTTGGTTAGCATAGATTCTTGCATTTTCAGTTTTAGAATGTTTTCTAGTAGTAACTTAAGCGAAGTCTACTAAATTGTAGCATTTGCATTAACCTGCAACATCTAATGTATAATTCTTAGTTTGTTTTAAAAATCTGTTCCTTTTGTGCAGCAACATTTACTTTCCTGTTTTACAAGCTTTATTCATTTCCCCTGTACACAACATTAGAATTTCAAACCCCTAGGAATCTAATGTTGTATATATAGTACTGACACCGTGCCAACATATACGGCCCTAGGTTGACATGTAAATAAAGTAGCAACATGAGCCAAAAGGCTACTTGATTAGTGGATATTGTGTTCAAGTTGTGTGCAAGCCTTAGATGTACCAGGTTTAGTTGAAAATTGATTACACTTGTCACTTTTGGCACTGTTGCCAAGGATTGTATCAAGCTTTAGAATTTCTGGGTTTTGAATTAGATTTTACTGCTTTCCCTAGATTATAATTTACATTCTACAACCTACAATTAGTTGCTAGAGAAGAAAATAAACACCAAAGACGTCTACTGGTGCAGGAGCACCATTATATAAATGTTATCAAGTTAAGAAATTGTTGTCTAGGCTTTAGCATTTTGATGGATATACATAAAATAAGGTCTTAAGGACCATTTAAGATTGTAATAGGTCATTTTTGAGCCATATTAGGTGTTTTACGGGGGTACTTAGTTTGATATTTGCAAAAATTGCATTTTTGGCAAAGTTGTCAAAACAATAAAGTAGTAAAAGTTGTTTTTTAAGGGAATATGAACGGTCATAGAATTCAAAGGGCAGTTAAGGGAAGTTAGAGAATTGGTTTGCTTGGGAAAAAGCATAAATATGTGAAACTCCATCGTTGTAAGAAGTTTTTTGGAAGATTTTTGAATATTGGAAAGAAAAACAATAAGCTTTGTGACTGATTTTTCCAGATTTTCTGTTTTTGCACATTTTCCAGCACTTGTAGAGGCCATACAGCAACTTTTTGGTTTAAATATTTTTGGGGCAGCATAATATATTGTTTTAACTTGTATTTGAATCCAACTTAAAGGTTCCTTAATAAGTTTTTGTGCATTTATTTGACTGATCTCTTAGACTGGCCAGAAACAGGGTATTTGAGGGTTTTGTTAGTTTAAAGCATGAACTAACCCATTCCACCTTTCTGTCTGCTCTGTTACCTGGTGGAATGGGTATATTTTGTTAGGGGAAGGTGAGATAATGGTGAGTTTGTGCAGGGGAGGTCTGGAAAGGAGATGGGTGTGAAGCCCTAGTACAAAATAATGAGTTTTCCATATGAAAAGTGTGGTTTTGATAAGTGAAATTGAGAAATAGGTTGGGGAAGCATAATTTTATGGTGATATGAGTTTGTGCAGGTTGTTTTCGATCTGATTGAAGAGTTGGAAAGATTGTTTGAGTGTGGTAAAGGTGTTTTTCAATAAACCCCTAGTTTCTAGGCTTAAAATCAGGGTTTAGTGATTTGGCTATTGGATGTTTGTATCTCTGGAAACTAATTGAAGATTATGTGGTTTTGACACATTGGTATTGCTTCCCAATTGAGTTTCCAAGTTTTGGAAAGGTCTTGTGAGTAGTTGTTTTGGAAAAGTGGGCTAATTTGAGCCCCAAAAGGCGTGAGAAGCCTGATTTGAGCAATCTATTACGAAACAACCTTAGGTGATTGTTTGGTATGTTGTTAAGCTCAATAATGGGTCCCTCAAATAGGACTGGTCTTGGTTTGAAAAGAAGTGATTGAAAAAATATACCCGATTTAGTGGGTTTGGAATGCTACAAGGAGATAGCTTGATTTGGTGAAAGTAAAGAGCTGTGAGAATTTTTGACTTGAGGATTGTGATTACTAATTGGAATTGTGTTTAGTGAAATTGCAGGACCTCCCCCATTGCATCAAAGTGGTATCAAAGCAAAGGTACCAGATTCTTGTAGAGGAAAGTTTGAAGATTGTGAAAGAAAGCTTGGAAAGTGAAGAGGCAAGATTGTGAAGATGCCTCCTAAAGGAAGCATAGTTGCAAGGAAGATGGATGAGTAGGCTAGACAAATAGAAGCCTTGAGAAGAGAGATGGCTGCATTGAAATCAAAAACTGGTGTTGATATGGATGAGAGTGATACTGAAGAAGACTTCCAATGAAGAGGAAGAGATGGATCCAGATGATGTGAGGATGATGAAGCTTTTGAAGGCTGTGAAGAAAGATGGACATAGCAAAATGGATGTGCCTACGTATGGGGGCAAACTAGATGGAGAAGAGCTCTTGGATTGGATAGGGGCTTTGGAGAATTATTTTGACAGTGAGGAGATTGATAGAGAACACAAAGTGAAGAAGGCCAAAACCAAATTAAAAGGACATGCTTTGCTGTGGTGGATCTTTGTGCAAGATGAAAGGCAGAGAAAAGGAAAGAACAAGATCACTTCATGGGAGAGAATGAAGGAAAAACTGAAAGGTAAGTTCCTTCTTTGTGATTAAAATGTTCAATTACTCAAAAAGTTACAAAATCTTAGGCAAAAAGAACAAGATGTGCAAGCATACACTAAGGAATTCTATAGGCTAAGTATAATAACAAAGCATGAGGAGGATGAGGAAGAAAGAGTAGCTAGATATCTCAATGGCCTAAGGTATAATATTCAAGATGAAATCAGTCTGTTAGCACCAAAAACAGTTGAGCAATGTTTTCAAATGGCAATAAGAGCAGAAGAGAAACTCAAGAGAAGACAAGAGAAAACAGTAAGAGGAGAGGCAGCACCATGAGAGGAAGAGGATATTTCTCTACTCCAAGACAAGCAACTGAAAATCAAGAGGAACCAAGCAAAAGAGATGAACAAGTTGCAAACTTTAGAGGAGGATATAGAGGAACAAGGGGCAGGTTTGGAGGTGGAAAAAATTCTAATACTTTGGCTGGTAGGTGCTACCATTGTCAAGAGTATGGTCATCCTGCTTGGAAGTGCCATGAGAAGGTTGGTTCAACTTCAAGTGGAGGAGAAAGAAAACCTAATAGAAGAGCACAAATAGTTCAAGAAGATAAAGCTGAAAGTAGTTCAAGTTCAAATAAATTGATTGCAAGGGCTAAGATTGGAGAGATGTTGATGATGAAGAAACAAATCTTGAAGACCACAAAGGAGGAAGAGTTGCTTCAAAGAAAATTTTTGTTCAGGACAGCCTATAGATGTACAGACAAGGTATGCAAAGTGATTGTTGACTAGTGAAATGGTGGAAAAGTTGCATTTGCAAAGGGTACCTAGAGAAAGACCATATAGGGTGTCATGGGTTAGTGATGATCAATCTATGGTGGTGAGTGAGCAAGCAAAAGTTGAGTTTTAGATTGGGCAGTATAAAGATGAAATGGTTTGTGATATAATCCCCATCAATTGTTGCCATATGTTGCTAGGAAGTCCCTGGCAGTTTGATAGGTCAGCCCTATACAATGGAAGGAAAAATACTTACCTAATTGAGAAAGATGGGAGAGAGTTTGTTTTAACTCCATTGAATGAGAGAGTAAGTGAACAAGGTGAGATTATTATGTTAGGGAGAAAGGAGTTTATAACTGTTAGTAAAGGTAAGAGTGTAGATTTGGCATCCAATGCAAAACAAGACAAGGTGCAAACAGTAAGGGAAATGAGGATAAGGTGCAGGCAATGATAAAGAGGAATGCCTTCTTATGGGACAAGAAAGTAGAAGTAAGTGAGTCTCAGGCAGATATAGTGCAGTGTAAGGGTAGAAGGCCTTTGGAAAGGCAAGAAGAGAGTGACAGTGTGTTGGTAGGGATAGTCAAGTGCCCTATGGTGTTGAAACAGGTAAAAAGTGTAATGTCCCCTTCTCGAGCATGATCTTTTCAGTTGACCATTGGCCTATTTTGGAGACTCGTAGGCTACTCAAAAGGTGGAATTAGGGTTTCTTGTTTTGGAGGTTGTTGTTGCTCAAAACTTGGTGATTGGATTGCAGATTCTTTTTGGGTTTTCAGAGAGCTTCGCAGTGGTGCGACTTGCTTTGCGTTCCAAGCACTTTCTAGAATTTACTATTTTTAGTAAATTCTATTTTTGGCAATGGTCCTGTTGTTTTCAGCATAGTTGGTTTTCTCCTTCAGCTGGTTCAGTTGGTTTCTTCACTTTTAGCCTTGGGATGCGTTTTGGAGAGATAAGTTCAATTTATTTAAATAATGTTATATTTAATGTTATATTTTAATGTTGACCCCCCCTTGGCCTAGTACTTCACTTCAAGTTGTTTTAAAAGGTGGCTTTTCAAGGGTGGACACCCCATTAGAGGTATTTGAATATTTTAAAAGGTTTTATTTCATGCTTGAAGGAGGACGCCTTTTTGGTGGAGAGATAATTTTAAAATAAAGTCAAAAAACAGCTTTGAAAGTGGACGCCTTTACTTGTGGTGGGAAATGAAGTCAAATTCAATTTTGAATTGGGCGCACTTTCTAGAAGCATCTAGAGACTCCTTTTTGGGCTTATAAAAGAAGACCTCTCCTCTTCATTTCACATCTTATGTCTACAGTAATATTACTCTGCCGGAATGGTACTGGGATCGCTTCGAGGAATGAATGCCTCCTAGCCTTGGCATTGCTTCTTGCTTGAAAGACAGCAACTAGTGGTGAGATAGTCGTAGTTGAGTGTTCTTGTAGTGTGATTTTGTATTGTAATGGTCTTTTAGCATGTTAAAGTTGAATTCTTGCATATTGTATCAAATTCTAGAGTTGTTGAACATTATGGCTGATTGTAAGTTTTTGTCATAGCTTTCATAATAAAATTTATCTCCAACTGGGTATTGTCTCGTTGCATTTCCTTGACATGGGCGACCATATTTGCCAAGTTTCAGATTTTATGTCGAAGAATTGAATTTTTAAGAAAGAAATCGCCCCTCACTAAGGGCCGTACCATTTGGGCTACATTGGAGTTTGTGCAAAAATTAAATATCAGCTTTTGGGTCAGTTTTAGGATGCATTCTTCGGAGCCTTCATCTTAGGAGCATTTTGCATTAGGTTTTATGCATTTTGGGTGAATATTGGGGAAGTAGTGAGCAGTTCAGTGGTTCATTGTGTTGCTGATTAAGCAATTTAAGTGCAGGTCTGTCACAAATCAGAATACTGAGATTGATCCTTTGAGTGGAGTTATTGGTCTTAGCATTCTTGTTAAGCAAGGGAAAGTCTTCTATACTGTTGCAGCATTAATCAGTTCTAATCTTAATGGCTTAGTAGGCATTCTCTACTATAATGTAAGTTGAACAATAGTACTGTCAGCATTCTCTCTTCTGCTCTTTACTTTATTGTATTCCCCACTGAATAAGTGGAAGAGGCTGGCTTGCCGATTATCATACATTTTGAGTATTGCATTGTAGCTCATTAGAATCTCCGCCATATGGTAGCTCCATTCCCATCTTGGGTTGGAAAGCACATTCTTGGCGTCGAGCTTACTTTCAGCATAATAGTTGGTAGGGATCCTCTAACCATATGCCCGCCGTCATCTGGCGCATTCTTGGTTAGAGTTATTCAGTTCAGCATTGCATTGAGATCCTCTGACCATATGCTCACACCTTGCCCATCTCAGGATCCTGGTGTACATCCTTGGTTAGAGTTGAATTCCGCATCGTTTTGGTTTAAGTACTAACCCTAACGAATGTGTGTTGCATTGCTTATTGTAATCCAAAAATTGAAAAAAATTGGTTCGGTATATTTCAAAAAGACAGTCAAAAAATGTTAGGACAGAGCTTTGTGAGAATGATGAGATGGTAAGCAAGAGGACAGTGGTTTGTGGTGATAGAAGGACAATGAATTTTGATGGGATAGAGAGTCACAAGATTGAAAGGACAGAGGACAAAAAGATAAAGGTTTGTATTGATGATAGGACAATGGAAAGGACAGAGAATGAAGTACTTACAGGTCTGACAGAGATAAAGAAGTCTGATGGTACAGTTGACAGTGAGGAATGTGCAGTTAGTACGAGTATTGGACAATGGAATAAGCAAGGAGTTGCAAAGCAAGTGATGGCAGTTGGTACAAAGGTGACTACAGGTGTAAAAGGTGAAGTGACATCAGTATTTGGAGGAAAGGATACAAGACACCCCACAGTGTTGTATGACAGTGAGAAGCAAGTTTTCGATGAAGACAAGATCAAAAGTGTTATAGGCAACAAGGAACAAGAACACAATGGACCAGTTGAAGACAAGTAAGGAAGTCAAAGGCATGAAGAATACAAAGGGGACATGTGACATTCATCTTTCCAAGGGACTTGGGAAAGTTTCAAGTTGGGGTGTATGGTGCAGGAGCACCATTAGATAAATGTTGTCAAGTTAAGAAACTGTTGTCTAGGCTTTAGCATTTTGATGGATATGCATAAAATAAGGTCTTAAAGACCATTTAAGATTGTAATAGGTCATTTTTTAGCCATATTAGGTGTTTTACGGGGGTACTTAGTTTGACATTTGCAAAAATTGCATTTTTGGCAAAGTCAAAACAATAAAGTTGTAAAAGTTGTTTTTTAAGGGAATATGAACAGTCATAGAGTTCAAAGGGCAATTAAGGGAAGTTAGAGAATTGGTTTGCTTGGGAAAAAGCATAAATATGTGAAACTCCATCGTTGTAAGAAGCTTTTTGGAAGATTTTTAAATATTGGAAAGAAAAACAATAAGCTTTGTGACTGATTTTTCCAGATTTTCTGTTTTTGCACATTTTCCAGCACTTGTAGAGGCCGTACAACAACTTTTTGGTTCAAATCTTTTTGAGGCAGCATAATATATTGTTTAACTTGTATTTGAATCCAACTTGAAGGTTCCTTAATAAGTTTTTGTGCATTTATTTGACTGATCTCTCCGACTGGCCAGAAACAGGATATTTAAGGGTTTTGTTAGTTTAAAGCATGAACTAACCCATTCCACCTTTTTATCTGCTCTGTTACCATGTGGAATGGGTATATTTTGTTAGGGGGAAGGTGAGAGAATGGTGAGTTTGTGCAGGGGAGGTCTGGAAAGGAGATGGGTGTGAAGCCCTAGTATGAAATAATGAGTTTTCCATATGAAAAATGTGGTTTTGATAAGTGAAATTGAGAAATAGGTTGAGACAGCATAATTTTATGGTGATTTGAGTTTGTGCAGGTTATTTTGGATCTGATTGAAGAGTTGGAAAGATTGTTTGAGTGTAGGAAAGGTGTTTTTCAATAAACCCCTAGTTTCTAGGCTTAAAATGAGGATTTAGTGATTTGGCTATTGGATGTTTGTATCTTTGAAAACTAATTAAAGATTCTACGGTTTTGACACATTGGTATTGCTGCCCAATTGAGTTTCCAAGTTGTGGAAAGGTTTTGTGAGTAGTTGTTTTGGAAAAGTGGGCTAATTTGAGCCCCAAAAAGCGTGAAAAGCCTGATTTGAGCAATCTGTTACGAAACAACCTTAGGTGATTGTTTGGTATGTTGTTAAGCTCAATAATGGTTCCCTGAAATAGGACTGGTCTTGGTTTGAAAAGAAGTGATTGAGAAAATATACCCAATTTAGTGGGTTTGGAATGCTACAAGGAGATAGCTTGATTTGGTGAAAATAAAGAGCTGTGAGAATTTGTGACTTGAGGATTGTGATTACTAATTGGAATTGTGTTTAGTGACATTGTAGGACCTCCCCCATTGCATCATCTACTAACATTGTGCAAGGAAGCAAAACCTTCCAACTCTAGTACATTGCATGCATCAAAGATGAGACCAATTGGGAAAATTCCTTCAAAAAGATTGTGACAATCCAACAATGGCTACCCAAGGAGAAGCACCACAGCAACAAAAGAAGTTTGTAATGTCCCTTCCTTAGGTAGCTCAGACTATAGCGAAGGTTGGCCTACTATTAGGGTTCCTGTAGGTCAACAGAATGGTTAGGGGACCCAACCGAGGGCTGTGGAGCTTACTTGGGAGCTTTACGAATCTTTCAGTTGGAGTTCAGTTGATGAATCCAGGGATAAATTGGAGATATTAAATTTTGCTTTAATGGAATAGTAAAAAGTGAATAGTAAAATAAAATTATTAAAGGAATGGTGAAAAGTGCCCCCCATCCTAGTAACTCAAAGTTGTTTTTAAATGTGGCCCTTTCTTTTGATGAGGGAAGACCCTCAAGAGGGGAGGACGATTATTTTGACTTTTATAAAAAAAGCTCATGGGAGGTTATAAAACAATATGTTGGGCTCATTCTTGGGATTCTATTCTCATTTTGACAAAAGCAAATTGCAAGTTTGAGCTCTGGAAGAGGGTTTCAGCAGCATATAGGTCTTCTGAGGACGAAATCCCTTGGAGGATAGTGAATTGGAGGAAAACCTAGTTCACAAAACAGGGAAATCTACCTAGGGTTTCCATTTGGGCTTCATTGGTCTTCATCACAAGTTAATTTGCAGCTAGAATTGATTGCAGCGATAAGTTATCAGAACATAATTGCAAATTGGGGCTTCTTATTAGTAGATATCATTATTTCAATGCATTCACCAGCTGGCCGTACTATTTGGGTGTCATTTCCAGTCAAACCCTAGCTGGAAATTAGGGTTTTCAGACCACTAAGGAGCAAATTCAATTCGGCCATTGTTGACATGCCTGTAGTTGATTACTGAAGTTCATATTGGTCTTGTTTCAAGGTCTGGACCAGCCACATCAAGTTTATTTGGAGCTGTATTGTCAAAGGAAGCCATCAAACTATCATCAAGTATGATGCAGGAGCACCCATGGGTCTAAGGGACCTAGAATCATTTGTTATGTTTTGTTTTCATTTTCTAATGTTGGAATAAGGTCTCATGGACCATTTCATTGCTTTTTAATAGGTATCCTAGGGATTTGGTGGAGTTTTGGTCTTGATGACCAACTTTTTGTACAAACAAGGTCTCCATCCTCCTTTGTAAGTCTAGTGCATTTTGGAAAATTAATGAAATAAGGATGCCTTGATGTAACTAGACACTTGAGGGGAGTCACCTTGATCATTTGAATTTTATTGGATGCCTTTCACATATTTGGGAAGCATCTTTGTAGGAAAGTTGGTGAAAATTGTCTAAATTGCCTTAATTAGGCATTAAAGAGTAAAAATGAAGTCTAATTATGTTTCCAACAGCCAACTGATTCAAATGGAAGTTGGAGGACGTTGGAGGGAGTTAGGAGGCTTCAAATATGCCTCTCTTGGTCGAGGCAAGGCTGTTGAACAAGTTTGGAAGGAGTTTCTAAGAATAAGTTGTTGTTTTTCTGTGTTTTTCATAAAGAAATTGCTGATCCTATACATTGTACGGCCTGTATGTGTTGTTCCATGCTCTAATCCTATAATGGTTGGATAGATAATTGAATAACCTTTCTTTTGGCTTTAGAATGGTGTGATTTCATGGAGAATTGAGTGAGTTATCCCCATTTTACTACCGGGTGGTCTCAAACTCCATGTTTTTCCTGTAGAATTTGTTGATCACGTGCTTGGTACAATCTGTAAGTTTTGTTTTATGCTGAAAGCATGTAATGGTTGGAAAGAGGATTGAATAAGCTTTCTTTTGGTGCTAGAGTGAAGATTTTTTATTGAGTATTAAGGGATATATCTTAATTTTACTCCCGAGTGGTCTAAAAACCCTTAAAATCAGGGTTTTGGGTGAAAAATGCATATTTCTTCCATTCCCACGTTGTAAAATTGATAAATTTCGGTGGGATGGAAGATAAAAGGGTGTACCATCATGTTCTCATGGTCTTGGAGAATGGCAGGCTCATTGGAGGAAGTGGTGTAAGATTTGTGGCTTGACATCTCTATGTGGCAAGCCTAATTGATAAGCAAAAAAGTAAGTTTTTGCTTGATTTTGGAGAATCTGCTTAAGAGGCACTTAGGGATGATGTTGACAGGTGTAAATAACCTGTAGGAGTCTAAATTATAGCTTTGGGGTGCAAGGGTGAGCCTAGGTAGTCAAGACCCAGGTGTAGGTCTTTGGATTAGGCCTCTTGGAGCAACAATAGAATAGGCCATTGTGGATTATGCTTTAACAGTCAAGAAGAGTGGGTTTAAGGATTTGTAGCAGTCCATGTTGGGAGCCCAATATCAGTGGTTTGGTGTCATAACAGTCTTCCATGTGGATTTCAAAGTGACTGTCCTACTAAGTGAAGTTAAAAGCCTTCAAGGTGAGAGAGGCCTAAGTCATTGGAATGAAGAATAATTGTTGTTTCCTAGGTGCAAGGTGGGTTGTTGAACATTGATTTGGTCTATGTACACATGTTTCAAGTGTTTCTAAATCCCTTGGGTGGTTTGAGTTTATAACCTTAGGTGTGAGAGGTTTATTCCTTGAAGGAATAGTGGAGTTTAGGACTCCTCATAAGAGTATTTGAGAGAAGCATTGTGTAGAGTGTCTTTTCCATTTGTGGTTGTGTGTTTTCCTTCCTTGCCACTCTGCATCACTTGGGAGCTTTATGAGTCTTTCAGTTGGAGTTTAGTTGATGAATCCAGGGATAAATTGGAAATATTAAATTTTGCTTTAATGGAATAGTAAAAAGTGAATAGTAACATAAAATTATTAAAGGAATGGTGAAAAGTGCCCCCCATCCTAGTAACTCAAAGTTGTTTTTAAATGTGGCCCTTTCTTTTGATGAGGAAAGACCCTCAAGAGGGGAGGAGGATTATTTTATTGACTTTTATAAAAAAAGCTCATGGGAGGTTATAAAACAATATGTTGGGCTCATTCTTGGGATTCTATTCTCATTTTGACAAAAGCAAATTGCAAGTTTGAGCTTTGGAAGAGGGTTTCAGCAGCATACAGGTCTTCTGAGAATGAAATCCCTTGGAGGATAGTGAATTGGAGGAAAACCTAGTTCACAAAACAGGGAAATCTACCTAGGGTTTCCATTTGGGCTTCATTGGTCTTCATCACAGGTTAATTTGCAGCTAGAATTGATTGCAGCGATAAGTTATCAAAATATAATTGCAAATTGAGGCTTCTTATCAGTAGATATCATCATTTCAATGCATTCACCAGCTGGCCGTACTATTTGGGTGTCATTTCCAGTCAAACCCTAGCTGGAAATTAGGGTTTTCAGACCACTAAGGAGCAAATTCAGTTCGGCCATTGTTGACATGCCTGTAGCTGGTTACTGAAGTTCATATTGGTCTTGTTTCAAGGTCTGGACCAGCCACATCAAGTTTATTTGGAGTTGTATTGTCAAAGGAAGCCATCAAACTATCATCGGGTATGTTCTTGGCATGTTGGGAATATAAATTTTTCATTTGTATGGGGTGTACTAGCGCTGATACAGCTCTGATAACTTTATATCAGACCTATTATTATTGTAAATCGGACCTGATATAGATTGAATAAAAGCAACTTTTGAGGTGGAATTCATGTTATATGTTTATGCAAATCTTTGTTTATCATTTCTATACATGTTCTTTTTAATTTGGCAACATTAAGCACTCCAACCAGGCTTCAAACAACACATACACACCTAGAAATCAGTCTCAAACCAGATTACATGCCAACCATTTGACGAAATGTCCAATGTTCAAAACTGAAATTTTGCGTTATATCTAGCAAGGGATATTTCAGTGGTATCAGAGCCATAATCCTACCAGCCTGTTGGGTAATGATTGCATTCAATTGGTGTGAAATCAGTTGTGTACAAGTCATTTTGGATTTGCTTTTCAGTTTGGACAGCAAAAAAGGTCATCATGGCGAAGTTGTTTAGTAATAAACAGGCATGGAAGGAAATTGAGCAAACACAACACAAGACCATATGAAAATTGCAGCGTTTACGTGATTCACTTTCAAGATTGGGACTCCCTAAAGGATCATCCTTACTTTCTACTAGCAAAAGTCCAACACCACAAAACAAAGAAGTGGTAGTGATTAGCATATTTGAGGAGTATAGCATTCTTCCTCAACGTGTTAAGGAGAATCTTCCCTTCAAGGAATACATGGACATGCACCCGAATATTTGTCGCAAGACTGAGCATGCAAGGAAGGAATATCACACTATAGCTTATGAATTGTTTATACATGGAATGGATAGAGAATCTTCATATATGATTGATACAACTCTTCATGTGAATGATCTGGTGTCTTCAAGTTCCAATGAGGTATGCAAAAATTTATATGATGAATTTGATAGACATGTTGATTTGAATCAAGAAAACATTAGGACAGCCTTGGGCAATGATTTTTCTACATCATCCTTGCAAGAGGTTTCACAAGAGGCTCCTACATTAGAGGCTAGCATAGATCATGTCAGTGCTTTTGATAGCAATGGTAGGGATTCTTTGGGTGATCATAAGGCATCTTCTAGTGTGAT
Source organism: Sequoia sempervirens (assembly GCA_007258455.2). Taxonomy (NCBI): domain Eukaryota; kingdom Viridiplantae; phylum Streptophyta; class Pinopsida; order Cupressales; family Cupressaceae; genus Sequoia; species Sequoia sempervirens. Next base: position 14,126 of record VDFB02103938.1, on the reverse strand, counting down.
AGTTGATTCCAATAATGGCACATCACCTACACATGATGGAAACCAAGGATATTTGGAACAAAAGCCTTGGGTTTGGGAAGAAGAGGAGACAAATAAAGACTTGATGGTGTTTGATGACTACAATGTAAGCATAAAAGAAGGATGTGTGGAAGTTGAATACACAAGGGATGAGCTTCTTGAGGTAAGCCCACAAGAAGAGCATGTTGAAGGAAGGAGGAATGATTTAGAAAATCCAGTTTGGTCTAATTTGCATCATGAAGTTCATGACCTTACTCTTTTGGAGAGCCCCTTGAAGGCTCAAAAAAATTCACGATAGTGGTCACACACTTGATGGATCGGCCACAAGTGTTATGTCCATTTGTGTGGAATGGAACATTATTGGTTTCATTATGGTTAGTCATGCATCATCTACAATGGAAGGACAATTGCTAAAATCATATGAAGCATTTTGTTTTGGAGAGCTGATTAGGAAGACTTGGAGGTTTCTTACTAAGAAGATCTTGCAATTTGATAATTGTCGGTTTGTCCTGCATACTACACCTTGGTGTTTGCTAATTAAGGAAAACATATCAGTTATGGAGGTGATGGTATGGATTAGAAAATGGAACAGCAACATTTTGACATCACACGAGGATGAATCCAAGCTAGATGGTTCTGAAAAGAAATGTAGCATGGTAGACATTCATGAAATGATAGATAAGCATGAGGTGATGGTGGGAAATTCTACTTGCCTACAATCTGAATTTATAACAGCAGTGGGAAAAGAACATGAACCAATTTGTAGGTTGGTGCCTCACTCTTATGATGCCGATACTTCGATTGAGTATAAGGATGTCATAACTTCAAGAATTGATATGCTACAAGATTGGGCTGCTAAGTGTATACAAGTGTGCTCTTGCATTAAAGATTTCCAGGGTAATGAAAGAAAAAGTACAATCAGACCTAGTTTTCTGATTTTCAACAGCAGTGGTATATCCTCACTTCCTCATGATATTGCAGCTGCTAATCATTGGAAAACGAGTGATATTGATTCTATTTTGATTGGTACACCAGATGCATGCATTGGTCATGGTAATTTATATAATCATCTCATTATGGGACTGATTTTAAACAATTTAGAGCAATTGAGATAAAAGTCTTAAGAAATGTTTGAGGGATGGCTTGACAAGGCAATGGAAGTTAAGTTGATAGCACAACAAACCAAGCTTCACCTTCAACAAGTTTGTGACACTCACCACCCCATGGATGCTAAAAAACAAAGGTCTTCTAGTTTTGAAATTGCAGTTGTTGTTGATCAGTTCATTCATGAAGATTTTGAGGGCTTTGATGTGACTATAGCAGGTGGACTTACTATTCTTTGCAAGAAGAAAGTAAGCTTAGCATTATCTTTAGTGAGTATACTCTTTGTGATGATTTTTATGTACTTGATTTGAAGGACAATGAAGCTCTACTTGGTATGCAATGGCTACATTCTTTACAAAGGGTCATCCAAGATTTAAAAGAAATGGAGTTTAGTTTCATACATGATGGGAAACGCATTATTATGAAAGCTCTCAAATATACTTTGCCTCATCAAATAGCAACCAAATCAATGATAGCTTTGGTTCATGATTTGTATCATGAAGGCATACATTATGCATGTGAAGAGAATTGTATTGAACCAGCACTTGATAGGTATGATGAAAGGAATGACAAGTTTATGGATTGGCAAGACATTATACCGGACTTACTATTCTTTGCAAGAAGAAAGTGAGTAAGCTTAGCATTATCTTTGGTGAGTATACACTTTGTGATGACTTTTATGTACTTGATTTGAAGGACAATGAAGTTCTACTTGGTATGCAATGGCTACATTTTTAACAAAGGGTCATCCAACATTTACAAGAAATGGAGTCTAGTTTCATATATGATGGGAAACACATTATTATGAAAGCTCTCAAATATACTTTGCCTCATCAAATATCAGCCAAATCAATGATAGCTTTGGGTCATAATTTGTTTCATGAAGGCATACATTATGCATGTGAAGAGAATTGTATTGAACCAACACTTAATAGGTATGATGAAAGGAATGACAAGTTTATGGATTGGCATGACATTATACCTGATTTTTTTAAGGACAGCAGCTCTATGGTTCTGCTTTCTCATGAGATAAGCATGCTAACGCCTTTGGAGGATAGTTATTTGTGGTCTACTAATGATGACATACAAAATTGGAGTGTTGAATATGGTAATTTTGTCAAAACACAGGGCACTACACAATCTAATTTGGTATATTAGACTTTTCAAGGTGTGGAAGAGAAGTATAATATTTGGCTAGAGAGGGCAAGGAAAGCTAAGTTAGTTGTTGGCCAAGCAAAACAACATCTAGAGCTGGTAAAAAGAATGAGGCTAGTAGCTTTGTGCGCTCATCCTGGGCCAACCATTGATGTTGTGCATAAGTATGATTATGATGATGAAGGTAACTTAGTTTTGCATGAGGCATTAGTTCCATTTGGTGAACTAAACCAGCCTAGTCATGATTTTGTTGGTGCTTTCTTATGGGGGTACGTGGATGATTTGATAGCTTATCCTACATTGGTTCCTTTTGTTAGGCTGGGTCAAACCATTGAGTTGACACCATTTTGTATTGATGAGAATTCCATAAGAGGGTGTGTGGATTGTTTGCTAGACTATTCTCTATGGTTTGTTCATGCCTCTTCATTTCTGGATATTGAAATGTGTGACTTCAGTCTTGGTACAGCAATGTTGGTAACAATTTATGATGATGGAAATGACGATGTATTGGTTGAAGGCGAAACAAGTGATAGTATCCTACCTTCATACACTTGGACTGGCACAAATCATAAATACAAATTGCATACTAATGTTATGTTCCATGACAGTGAGATAAGAAGGATGGAGGGCAACTACAAAAAAAATATCAGTTGGATAAGCGGAAGTGAGGAAAGACAAAAAGGAATAAAGCATGGTATTTCTTATCCACATTTGCACTCCTTCAAAGAGGTTTGGAGCTAATTAGAACAGACCACTTACAGATGGGTAGAGTTAGAGGCATGGCTATCCAATTGGAAGGGTAACAAGGAAGGAAGATTGTTGATCCTTGTCTACTTTTGAGTAGACACAATCACTTCTTGCATCAGTCAAAAATTCAGTCTTGTATAGCAGCTTTTCCGAGGGTACAAGGTGACAAGGTAAATGGTATAGGAGTTGAACAGATTGAAGAATCATACAATGAGGATTTTTGCAGCCTTGTGACATTTAGTGTTTAAGACTTCTTTGAGCCACTTCCACCCCTACTCACTTGGTAAGCTAATGAGACATGTCATTTGGATAATAGAATGGGGACTTCGGAATTTTCAGTTGTTGATTTTGGTGATAACACTCATAGTGGACCAGCCACTCAAAAATTGCATTGGATGGGTGTAGAGGGCATCCATAACTCATCTATGGTTATGTCACCGATTTGTTATAGTATGGCAGCTTTCTATTTGTTGATTGTTGACTTCATCCCCATTAATTCATTATGGGATAGTAGTTGTCCTATTTGGAAGCACATTCATGGGGTCAACAGGGAATATGATATGGGTTTCTTTGACATGTATGATGACCTCTATGACTTCATTCTATGTTCAGACCTGAGTTATGACAGCATTTGGGGGCCTCACGAGTTGTTTCACGTGCATATGGGAGTTGATTTCCATGTCTTTTTGATGGCCTCCTCTTACAAATGGATGGTATGTGTTCCTTGTATTATGATGGATATCTATAGCCAAATGGGTAGGACGATTTGGGATCCAAGTATTGAAATGGATGGTGTATTGGTACTCAGTGATCATGGTGAGTTGCTTAAGGAGTTATGGTTATATGGCACATATATCAAAGTGGAGCAACGGATTGGCATGCAACTGCTAGCAATCTCGGGAAGGGAGGACTGTAATGTCCCTTCCTTAGGTAGCTCAGAGTATAGCGGAGGTTGGCCTACTATTAGGGTTCTCGTAGGTCAGCATAATGGTTAGGGGACCCAACCGAGGGCTGTGGAGCTTAGCTTGGAGCTTTACGAGCCTTTCGGTTGGAGTTTTAGTTGATGAATCCAGGAATAAATTGGAAATATTAAAGTTTGCTTTAATGGAATAGTAAAAAGTGAATAATAAAAGAAAATTATAAAGGGAATAGTGAAAAGTGTCCCCCATCCTAGTAACTCAAAGTTGTTTTTAAATGTGGCCCTTGCTTTTGATGGGGAAAGACCCTCAAGAGGGGAGGAGGATTATTTTATTGACTTTTATAAAAAAAGCTCATGGGAGCTTATAAAGCAATATGTTGGACTCACTCTTAGGATTCTATTCTCATTTTGACAAAAGCAAATTGCAAGTTTGAGCTCTGGAAAAGGGTTTCAACAACATACGGGTCTTCTAGGGACGAAATCCCTTGGAGGATAGTGAATTGGACAAAAACCGAGTTCACAAAATAGGGAAATCTACCTAAGGTTTCCATTTGGGCTTCATTGGTCTTTATCACAGGTTAATTTGTAGCTAGAATTGATTGCAGTAGTGAGTTATTAGAATATAATTGCAGACTGGGGCTTCTTATTAGCAAATATCATCATTTCAATGCATTCACCAACTAGCCATACTATTTGGGTGTCATTTCCAATCAAACCCTAGCTGTAAATTAGGGTTTTTAGACCACTAAGGAGCAGATCAAACTTTATAGTAGGCCAACCTCCACTATAGTCTAAGTTGCCTAAGGAAGGGACATTACAAAGTCGCAGCCAACAAAGTCACAACTAAATCAATAGGGTAGGGAAGTGAACCTATCACACCAAAGGAAAATCCCTCACAAGTCCCCCCAGAAGTTGTCATCAGCCATGAGTCAAGTGCACACCACCATAAGTTGTTTCCTAAAGCCCACCACCACACTCTCAATTCCTTCAAGCATTGTTTGGACTTTGGAGTACATTCATTAAGGCCCTCCCTAACAATCAAACTCACTACACAAAAAGCTCCAAAATCTGCTTTAGCTCAGGTCACAATGGCTAACAAAGCAACAAATAATCCTATTGAACAATTTATCAAGTCCCCTTTTTGTAATAATCTATGTTATGGACCAAATTGCCTATTTCCTATTTTCTGCATCTCCCTTGACCTAATTTTGTGTATGTGTTCTTCATCTCCATCACCAATGCATCTATGCATCTGCCTAAGGTCCCTAAAGGTTCTAAGTTTATGTAAGTCATTGGAGTTGCAGAGTTTCCCTTTTGGGCACACCCTTACCTCTATTTTCATTTGGGTATCAACTTCCCCATACTATAGAATTTTTGTTCCTTCCTCACGTTTTCCTTTTCATTAGGACTTTGAAGTTTCCCATACTAGCATACCTTTCAGCCAAACCCCATTCCTTCATAAGCCTTTGTCAAAGAGTCAGATTTTCTCACTAATATGCCTTCCTTTCAAACTTTGGCCCCCTACTTATGGTACAAATTGTGGAGTAACCCCAACACCCAAACTCCAACATTTACGCCTCTTTCCATTGTTCACTTCACCTACCTCCTTGCATAACCGAACCACCATTAATGCTCAATTGCATGATGCTTCTTTCAAAAGATAGAGCAAGCATAAAAGGATCAATTAATAATGAGACGTGGATCTATGTGGACCTTTAGTGGTGCAAACAAGGGAGACGACCTTGGCCACCATTAATGCAATTATTAGGGTTTCAATCCCTATGGGGCCTCTCAACATTATTGCATAGAATGATTACAGGTCATAGGAAACATTCCCATGCCTGGAGTACATTGTAGTACATGTAACACAATTTCAAGTGCAAAGTGAAGGAAAATGCCGCCCATTGGGTATTGACAATCTCTACTGCATACCAACCATGAGATCTAGCATCAATGCAATCTTCAACAGTCTTTTGATGGGTATTAAGGATTGGAGGTTTTAACATAATTATTATTATGAAAATATTCCACACCATAACCCAAAGTTGTTTTGAACCTTAGCATTCGAACACACAAATATAAATACAGAAACCCTTAGATTCACAAGGGGTATAAGAATGAAAACCCTAAAGATCACACCAAAAGACAAGAACATTGTTGGCCAAATGAGTGATTCTCACCTAGAAGTTGCATTTTAGCTTTAATGGCGGTCGACATTAGCAATATTGAGTTGGCATTGACATTTGCAGTTGTCATGGGAGAATAGACTAATGATATTGGAGCTTTCACAATGGCACATCTCATCTTCATCCGATCTATGTGATGTGCAATGAGTTATTGTAGATCCTCAACCAAGCAATTACAACTTTGTGCTATTATTATAGCATTGTTGCAAAGTAAGTAGAGTAGTTACAATTTATTATTGAATCTTGTTGTGGTAGAAGCATTTGGTAAAGCATTTCGATTTGTCTAATATAAATATAGTTTACAATTTATCTTCCATTGTGGGTCTGATTTGTGATATAGGTTACCCATGTAAATGCACGACTAAAATGGAATTTATGTGGGTTTGCTAGATTCAGGTAAAACATATTAGGGTTTTCTATTTTAGGGCCCGATAGTAAAGTCTAAAGTGTAATAGTGGGATATTAAAGTTGTGTAAACATTAATATAATTTAAGGTTTTATAAGGTTTAGTTTTACATAATAGTAGCATTAATAATAGATTTTGGACATTACACAATCTACCTTTGAGTTCTCCATTTTTTTATCAAGAAGAGCGTGTTGCAATGAAAAACATTCCACCCTTTGCCTTGCCAAACTTTCATGGCCTAATAATAGAAGACCCAAACACATTCTTGTTTGAATTTGATTTCCTCTATAGAAGTTACAACTATACTATTGCTCCCCACTATTTGAAGCTTTTCCAAACAACCCTTAGGGATGCAACCTTAAGATGGTTCATAGGGTTAGGTAGCCATGTTGTAGCTGATTAGAAAACTATGAAGGAGACAATCCTACTCAAATATCAAGATTATTGTAGAAGTAGAGATGATGGGGGAAGATATATTCAGAATGACACAAAAAGAGGATGAACCTTTGAAAGATTATGTGGAGAGGTTTTCGTTTTGTTTAGGCTGTCCTCTGACTCACTTAAATTGATATTCTTGAGAGTTAATGAGGAATGCATGGATACCCTGGACGTGATTGGCAGAGGAGATATCTCTCAAATGTCATTCAATGACATTTGAACTATTTGTAGGAACTACTCAAAGTCAACTACGAAGAAGACCCGCACCCACCAAGCTTTGTCCTCCACAAAAATTGTTGTAAGAGTTTCAAGAATGGAACTCGACAACCTCCTCAAGGACATGAAGCAAGATATCATGAATCACATGGCAACACAACTAAATACACTACATGCAAGCAAGAAAAAAGAGGAAGTAGAAGTAGCATTAGTTGAGCATTTCCCCCATTGTCAAAGAAAGAAAATTGATTGCAAGTACAAATAGGTAGCTAGCATTGCAAAAGACAAGCATGAGATGTAGGAGTTCAAGGCAGTAAATGATGAAAATGGGAAAGTCTTCTATGTAGCACAAAGGAGACAATGGCTGAAAAGACGAGGTATGCCTCAAGATCCCTTATCTTTTAATGCTCCATTTTCTAATTCATTTGCAAATACTAAAAACTAATATAAGTCGCCATTGAACTACACACCTCCCCAAGCTTAGCAAAACCCAATCCCACCCAATTGGACATCCCAACAAGGAGCATGAAAACAACAGTCACCAATCACAAGTTACAATGAACAATGGCAAGCACCACCTAATGCATGGCCACAACAATGCAAGGGAAACCAGTCATGGTTCAACCCCAACACTAGTTTCTTGCAACAACCACAACCTCCACAACAATAAATATGTGATTAAGATGGTGATGTACGGCTCCGCTCAAGCAAGGTACTTTCCACTCCTACCCCAATAATTATAGAGCTCCCAATGGAAACTCCAATCACTGAAACTAACCTGCACAAGCAACACTAGCCCTCCACGACAAGCAAGAGAGGTAGGAGTTCAAGGCAGTAAATGATGAAAATGGACAAGTTTTCTATGTAGCACAAAGGAGACAATGGCTGACAAGATAAGGTATGCCTCAAGATCCCTTATATTTTAATGCTCCATTTTCTAATTCATTTGCAAATACTAAAAACTAATATAAGTCGCCATTGAACTACACACCTCCCCAAGCTTGGCAAAACCCAATCCCACCCAATTGGACATCCCAACAAGGAGCATGAAAACAATAGTCACCAATCACAAGTCTACAATGAACAATGGCAAGCACCACGTAATGCATGGCAACAACAATGCAGGGGAAACCAGTCATAGTTCAACCCCAACACTAGTTTCTAGCAACAACCACAACCTCCACAATAATAACTATGTGATTAAGATGGTGATGTACGGCTCCGCTCAAGCAAGGTACTTACCACTCCTACCCTAATAATTATAGAGCTCCCAATGGAAACTCCAATCATTGAAACTAACCCGCACAAGCGGCAATGACATTAGGACAGTCATAAAGATAATTGTCTAAGTTGTCAGTTTAATCTCCATTCCTAGACCCCCTCATTGTAATTAAGTTTCTTATCTGACAATAAATCCCAATAACTAGTGGGGGTTGGGAGTGGAGACCTTGATGGGGTTGAGGGTTAGCACCCCTCATGGGGGTTTGGGGGCAATGCCTCTAGCTGGGTGGAGAGGCAGTGCAACTCGTGCGGGTTTGACCAAAGCTTTTTGTAAGTGTTTTTGTTTTAAAAAATGCTTTTTTTTATGTTTAAAAATTCATTTTTGGCGCCCACAAGTTATGAGTACATTGGGGTTCCCTTGGTATGTCCCGAGTATGCCTAGTGTACTACCTCGGTGCCTCTGGATTCCCTATGGATCCTTCTATGCCTGGGCATACCTGAGGGAAAACCAACAAAGAACTAGCACTTGTACCAAACAGACATGGGTATGACGAGCAAAACTCAAGGACCCATTAACATTGTTTATAACCAAATCAAAATTGCCCCTAAGGACTAAGATAAAACTACATTCACATGTCCTTAGAGTACACATGCTTATGTAATCCATCCATTTGGATTTTGTAATGCCCTTGCTACTTTCCAAAGGGTTGTGTTGAGCATCTTCTCTGATCTCACCAATGACTCTAGAAATATACATAGATGACTTCACAATGTGATGTCCCCTCGCTAGACAGTTCTCGGGAACAGAGCGTTAGCCCTTTATTGGACCCTTGTGGGCTAGCCAGTTTGGATAGAGGGTCAGTGGTGCATTTTGGAGAGTTTGTTTGTTCGTGTTTTCAGTGGACAGTGTTTAGATCACAGTGAGCGTTGGCATTCCAGGAGTTCATCGCTTCTGACGGCACGAGATTATCCTGAGATTTGAGCATTTTACGGGGATTTAAGTGATTAAGTTAATTTATTAACTTAAAACGCCTTTTAATAAAGTCACATTGACTTTATTTATATTTTTTTATATCACTTAAATCTCAAAAGGAGGATTATAATATTTTAATGACTTTAAATATTATAAAAGTGCGCCCAACTATTGAAAAGGAATATATTGAAATATTATAATATTTTGAAAATCTAAAAAGGGCGTAGCATTATGGAAATGCGTGCTTTTGCTTAAAGAGGCATTTTTGGCAATAGAAACTCACCTTTTGATTATTTCGAATTGCCTTGTGCATCTTTCTCTGAGCATTCTCCTGAGAGCAGGGTTTGATCATTGTGTCCATTGGAGAACGGAAAACTCTTCAGTGTTGAGTACGTTTGAGGCTGTGAGAGATCAGCTGAATCCGTACGGTTGAGGGCTTCACACAGAAGTTCTACAGTTGCAGACAGAGCTTTACTTATGTAGTTATTTGTGCTTGATAATAACTGAGGGGTTCTTGGTGGCGTACTTCTTGCTTCAGGGATTCTTCTTTCAAAGATTCATTTCCTTCTTGTTCATGGCCGTACGGCTGCTTTGGTTTGTGTGCCTTGAGAAAGGCGTGTGAAGTTATTAATCAAAACGCCTTCCTTTTGAGAGGGCTTTGGCATCTATCTTGGGCGGCTAGTCTTTTCAGAGCTTTGTGACCAATTTCTGAGCTGGAGAAGCCTTGTCTGGAGTCTTGGCGTGCTTTTATGCCTGTTTCCACCATTTCCAGCTGTAGATCTGGCCAGTTTCTTATTTAAATAATCTGGAGCCTGATTGGTATGTTTATCGTTCTTAATCTATTTGTTGGTGTTAGATAATACATTCTATACTTTCAATTTGAAGGAATAAGTTTAAATTTGTCTTTTATGAGTAAAAATATGTTGCGCCCCTTCTCTTCTGTCTATTAAGATTTCTTTAAAAAACTAAAAAAACAATTAAAGACTTAAGAATTTGGGGGTTTTGAGCGGAGAGCCAGCAGGGCTCATCACAGTGGTATCAGAGCTCACATCCTGCCAGCTTGTGGGGTTTGAGAATTTATGAAGTCAAACAGAGAGGGTTTTGGTAAGTCCTATTTCAGAGGTGGCCCTAAAACCAAAGAGGCGACCAGAATCCATTTCCACCATTTCCATTTGCAGATCAGGAGGAGGAATTAGATTGGGACAATATGGCGAACAGGGCTGGAGAAAGTTCTCACAGAAATAACTGGGAGGATGAGGACAGAGAAGCCAAAGACGTGCTTAGAGGCATGGTTGCAGGGCAAGAGCAGGTTGCAACTATTCTTCAACAACTCAGCACGAATGTTCAGAATTTGTCATTAAACAGAGCTCGTAGTTTGGATTCAGATAGAGATGGCAGTATCCATAGACAGCCACAGAGGATTATAGATCCAGTACGCACCTATGAGAGAGCTACATTTCCCACGTTCACCAGAGATGATGCTGAGGAAGTGGATGAAGCTGAACAGGGTGGTGAAATAAATTTTGCAGATAATATTATGGCGATGCATGATGAGTGGGATAATTTGCCACCAAGGGTTAAGGAGCACCTTAACTTTGACAGGTTTATGAGCCAGAAGAGAGAGCACACCAGAAACAGGAATGACAGGCGTCCTAGACACAAACAGAGTGATCTTAAACAGGCAACCAGCAAACTAACTTTAGTACACTTTGATGGCAGTGGCAGAGTTACAGCACGTGCCTGGGTTAGTAAACTGGATACTTTCCTGACACTACGCCCCATGCCTGAGGTGGATGCCATTCGCTTTGCAGCACTTCATCTAGATGGCGTAGCACATGACTGGTGGATTCATGGTATGACTACCCTTCATCATGACAGGATTACCTCTTACCAGGAGTTTACTGATAGACTGGTAGAGAGATTTGACAGAAGGGATCCTGAGCTTTTCTTCAGAGATTTAGCACAGCTGAAACAGTTAGGTAGCTTGGAATCGTACATTGGTGAATTCCAAAGACTATCTGTTATGGTGACAGGGATCTCAGAGAGAAGGCTGGTCATATTATTTATTGAAGGTCTTTTCGAGCCCATGAAAGGTTGGATAAAAGCATTTGATCCACCTACCTTACAGGAGGCAATGAGGAAAGCTCGCAGCATGGAGCTATCTACACCCCGTAAGCCTTTTAGCTCGAGCTCGAAGCCTATAACATCATACATGGAAAATAAATCAGATCCAAAGAAGGCTGATAATACAGATCAGAAAAAGAAATTTGCAGCCCCTTTAGATCGAGAAACCATGAATGATTTGAGAAGGAGAAAACTCTGTTTTTATTGCAAAGGTCCGTATGATTTTAATCACGATTGCCCCCTCAAACCAAAAGGGCAAAACAAGCATATGGAGTGGTTTTATGAGGAAGAACCATTGACTGATTTTTCTGATCAGCGAGCTCCAATCTATGATACAGATGGAGAAGAATCAGAAAATGAAGCAGAAATTGCAGAGGAAACAGAACTTAAGGAGGCTCATATGTCCAGCATGCAGAAAGAGGGTTCTTTCAGACTCCGTGGGATCCTAGCTGGTCAAAGGGTCATATCTCTCCTTGATACAGGTGCAACTCATAACTTCATCGATTCACGGTTAGTGGAGAAACGGGGTATTCAAACTGAGCAGTTTGAAGGCATACGTGTGAGGGTTGCAGAACACTCTCGATTGTGAGAGGATGATACCTGACTTGCCTTTGAAACTTAATAATTTTGAGTTCAAGGCAGATTTTTATGTTGTAAACATGGGTGGAACTGATTTAGTTCTTGGCATGAAGTGGCTTCATGCAATAGGAGAGTTCACGCTTAATTTGCGTGACATGGAGATGAAGTTCACCATTGATGGCACAAACCATGTTCTCAAAGCCATCAGGGACAGCAACCTTAGGGAGATTTCACTTCGGCGAATGGAGCGTTTGATTCGTAATGATATGGTAGAGTGGGCTGCTGAATGCAAGCTAATGCCTTCACAGTTGGATCAGCAAGCTTCTCCATACCATCCAGATGTGCAGGAACTTCGAATCAAACATGCGAAGGTATTCAGTGCTATTCCACCAGGCAGGCCTCCTGATAGAGGTATTGAGCATATTATAGAGCTGGAGGAGGGCACGAAACCAATTATGATTACTCCTTACCGGCACCCCAAGCGTCTGAAAGATGAGATTGAGAAGACTATTCAGGAGCTGTTAGCTATGGGGCACATCAAGCCGAGTAAGTCACCTTTTGCTTCATCAGTTGTTTTGGTGAAGAAAAAGGATGGTACACTTAGAATGTGTATCGATTACAGAATGCTCAACAGGAAAACCATTAAGAACAGGTATCCTATTCCTCGGATAGATGAGTTGATAGACGAGCTTCATGGAGCTTGCTACTTCTCAAAGATTGATTTGAGAACAGGTTATCACCAGATCAGAGTCCGAGAAGAGGACATAGAGAAAACGGCGTTCAGATGTCACTGTGGACACTTTGATTTTTTGGTTATGCCCTTTGGGTTAACCAATGCTCCAGCCACGTTTCAGTCGACAATGAACAGGGTTTTCCATCCTCATTTGAGGAAATTTGTTTTAGTGTTCTTCGATGACATCCTGGTTTATAGTAAATCATGGGAAGAACATATGGTTCATTTGGATGAGGTTCTGAGTATACTTGACAGGGAGTCCTTGTATGCCAAGGAGTCCAAGTGTGCATTGGGCATGGCAGAACTTTTATATCTAGGACACATCATCAGCGGTGCAGGAGTCAGCATGGACCCAGAGAAGGTTCGAGCCATCATTGATTGGCCTACACCTGAGACCTTGACACAGCTCAGGGGATTTGTAGGATTGTGTGCTTTCTATCGTCGGTTTGTTAGTGGGTTCTCGCGGCATGCTGCGCCACTAACCGATTTGACTAAGAAAGGTGCTTTTGTGTGGACCCCACTAGCACAAGCGTGCTTTGAGAAGTTCAAACTTCTCATGACTTCGTGTCCTGTTTTGGCTTTACCGGACTTCACTAAACCCTTTGAGTTACATTGCGATGCCAGTGGTGAGGGTATTGGTGCAGTTATTATGCAGGATCGTCACCCTATAGCTTTTGAGAGCAGAAAGCTAAGAGGGCCAGAACGGAGTTTTAGTATCTATGATAAGGAAATGTTGGCTATCATGCATGCGATGGCCAAATTCAGGCAATACTTGATTGGTAGTAAGTTCACTGTGAAAACCGATCATAATAGTCTGAAGCATTTTCTTGGGCAGCGAGATCTTAATGAGAGACAACAAAAATGGGTCAGCAAGCTTCAGTCGTACGATTTTGACATCTCTTATGTCAAGGGCACTCAGAATGTGGTTGCTGATGCGTTATCTCGCCGTCCTCACTTGAGTTCTATTACATTGGTTTCAGAAGACTGGAGACATCAGATAGTAGCAGAGTATGCTAAGGACCCATGGGCCTCTAGCATCATAGATGGATCAGTGTTGGATGACAGGTATTCACTTGTAGATGACCTTATCATCTACAAAGGGAGGATTTTATTGGTCCCAGGTTCTGAGATGAGGGACAGGGTTTTGAGGTCATTGCATGATTCACCCATGGCGGGACATCCCGGGTACTATAAGACCTATCGACAGGTACGGGAGAGATTCTCTTGGAAGGGTCTCAAGTCCTATGTTCTCCAGTATGTCATGGAATGTCTTGTTTGTCAGCAGAACAAGCAAGAGCACACATACC